>CM042856.1:13291187-13483687 GCA_023658055.1 Thaleichthys pacificus | reverse complement strand
TGAGATTGATAAGGGAGCCCTTTCCATTAAGTTGGTTCCTGTCTTCAAATGCCATTTTCTGTGTCAGTGTTCATTTACAAGCACAAAATGATGCACGCAAAGTGTTCAGATTTAAATGTCAGGGAATGATGTTATCGTCCCATTCAATCTATTGAGATAACTAGATGGTTAGAAGCCCAGAGAGACCCAGAATTACAGGGCTGATGACACTAAAAACCACAAGTGCTTTCAGAGGAAAATAAGAACTAAAACATAAGACTTTTACTTATCACTCACCACTAAATATAGATGTGTTTAAATAATTGTACAAAGTAAATAATAATGTTTGCGAAACGTTGCAATGTTGGGATAGGAGGGGGCTGTTTAGCAATGTCTTGTTTGTTTGATCCGGAAATTAAAAAAACACCTGCTCTGCTACTCTATGTACATTTTCATATCTGAGATTCATAATGAACTACTGGTTCCAATAGACACACTAAAGGGAAGTAACCAGTAGATCTTTACATATAGTGAACTAGTTTCCATCTGGTCTATTGCTCTCGACAGTTTATCCTCATTCCCCCTTTGTGTCCCTCCTCGCCCCCTCCCGTCCTGATCAGGGCCCCCAGCCAGTCCCTGCTTCCGTGAGCAGCAGCAAAGTGACATTTCACAGCGTCACTATGATGTCTTCATGTACTTGTGAGTGCGAGGTCACGGAACACTGGCCCGGGGCAAGGCCAGAGCTGCCCTCCAGTCCACAGAAACTCTCTGGGAAAACTGGTTCAGACAAGAACTACTGACAACCTGCTACCCTGTCGGCCTTTAGCCTGAAGTCACAGTGTAATCTCATGACCAAATACTTACTATTCGCAGTATGTCTGCCTATAGCATTTCCAAGTTGTAAGTCAGTAAAAAGAAAGGTTTGTCCTTAAAAAATATGACATTTATGTGTTTCCTAGCTAAATAATTATGGTAGTTGTCAGTTAAGGTGATGTGAATTGTCAGGGATGAGAGACTAGGTAGCCCGCAGAAGTAAAAGAGCTCATCCTTGCTGGATGCTTCAGTAAACATCCAGGTGAGAAAGGTATCTTTAAAGTCATTGTGCCCCAAGTGCCCATAGAGGGTCTGTAGCTGTTGAAACATCATTGTTGATGCTGTAGAGATCCTGAATTATGTCATCTTCCTTAACGTGAGCTCACAGGTAATGTCCATGTTTAGCAAACACAGTCATCCCTCTTTTTGCTTGGACTTGTTGTTGCTTTACCGCTTCCTCAATGTCACCAGACACACACAGCCCAAAGCAGAGCCTGCATTAGCTGTAGGAGATGGTGGGCCTCATTTACCTCCAACACACACACACACACACACACACACACACACTCACACTCACCCAACACAAACAGCTCATTTAGTCTGTTTTAACACAAAATAAATTGCATCTACAGCTCAACCAACCTCCGAGAGCTTGTTAAATGACCGACAACATCCCAGCTGAGAGACCTTCTCCAATCCAACCAGCGTGTTGCCAACTCACACATACAAATACCATACCAAGGATTTCTTGCAGCAGTACAGTTTTCAGGGACCCCGGTAGCTCTCCTACCATAGATGTTGTTCCTTGTAGTCAAAGGACCCAACAGACCTGCTCCCCTCGTGTGTCCACAGCCAGCACCTCAGCCCCGTCTGTCACTGTGGCCTGACACATCCATCCCCCTGCCTGCGGACAGGTCCACATTTCTCCCGTCATCCCCCCAGTCAGGCCACAGACTCAGCCACCCGGTGAATCACAGCCCCGAGTCAACTCTCATAAGCCACTGAAGTACGTATTTTACAACGTGTGATACGTGTTAAGAGACACTGGCAACTCCATTAGCAGAGGCTAAAATTAGACTGTGCATGTTAGAAAGACATAGCAGGTGAATCCTTCCAGCAGATTAATGATAGTGATGAATTAGTAATGGTTCTGTTTTCTTTCACACAGACACACATGCCTACAGTGAAGACCAGACTGTTTAAACTCCATCTTGCCAGATTCAGCTGTTTCTTTCCTTTGGGTATGGGTCTCACAGTACAGGCTAATACATGTTACCCTCTAGTAAGATACATACCAGGAAACTCACAGTTCCACGTCCTGTCACAGAGGTCTCCTCTCTGTTTCTTCTCTTCCCCACTGGCTTGGACACAATGTTTCGTACAAACCAGTGCCGTGGTGCGTCTCCCCTGCTGCAGGCCCCCCCGTCCTCAAGCTTGTTACAGGGCTCCTTCTGCCTGGTGTCCTGGGGGCAGGGACAGCTTGTGGTTCTCAGGAAGCTGTCTGAGCAGAATAAACCCGAGGGTATTGCAAGCACCTGCATGCAGTTTGTAAAAGTGGAATACAGAGGTAGAGGACAGATTACCCAGCTAAAATATGAACTTCTCTTGAACTCAACTGCGGTGATAAACGTTTTGGGATAGGTTTTGGGAAGGTCACCACAGTGTTTAGTTTGGGTTTAATTGTGGAGTACATATTTAGCTTTGCAATTGTTATACCCTGCTGGACAATCATAGCCTCCAAACACATGCAATATAAGCAGAATCAAAGTCACACACCTAGCCACCCACACAAGCTCACGATGGGGGTCCATCTTTCATTTTAATCCCACCATAAAGTTTCACTGATCAGTGCCCACTCTGGCTCAGCCCTCCTGCATCTTTAATGGACTCTCTCCTGTTCGCACTGTCAGCTATACAACTACAACTTAATGCCTTCTTGGCCTCAGGAAACAGATAAGTTGGATAAGTCTACTCAATTAAAATCTTAATGTTTACCATTTGTGACAAATCAAAATCCGCTGAATTTAGATCTCTAAAATTGTGAAACAAACTTCATCCCATAATTAAGATGGCCCTGGCTATGACAATGTCATGACATGATTGCCGCGTCTGCAGGAGAGAGTTAGGCATTAAAACTGCATGACCCATTTAAACAGCATGTAAAATTGAGCAGATTAAAAATATATGTTGCCTCTGTCCACAAGAGTCTGACTCCTCCTTCTGCTCTCTCCACGACAACGAGGTACAACGTGGAGCTTCTGGGTCTTCACACTCACACACTTACTCAGACACACACTCAGACACTCACACACACACACACACTCAGACACTCACACACACACACACTCAGACACTCACACACACACACACTCAGACACTCACTCACACACTCACACACTCAGACTCTCACACAACACACACACACACACTCTTCCAAAATCTCACACCCACACAAACACAAACAATTTCACATGCTAGGTTGACTGAAATAAATGGATATTTAAATTTGACATAACTTTTGTTTGTGTTTGAATGTGTTCAGGTGAAATAATACAAGGGCTCTTCGATTGCAAACCCAATGATGTAACAGAATACAATCATAGAATTTGTAATGTGTGGTGGCTGGTGTTGAAGAGCTGTTTCAGCAATTATTGCAGGAGCGCTGACATGTGGAATTGCATTACCAATAGCCATTTCTAATAATGGTTTTATGGTCGATTTTATGGAAAGGCTCTCAAACTACACCTAGTCATTTTATTCAATTGTGTCATATTCTATTTAAACAAATAAGCTTGTTTAGGGGCACCATTTCATGTTTTTTGCTGATTCACTGCCTTTTAGCATTCAGTCCGACACAGCAGTATCCTTTGAGCATTACAATGATCGTTTGAGCATATCAGTTGTAGCCAAGGGGACATTGTGTAAAACGCTGCAGAGAGGTTTGGTCCTGCTGTCAGAGAGGACAAACAAGTGGAACGTGAGACCCATCAGGGTCATTACGGACAACTGCACTCATTATTCACAGCGGTGACACTTCTTACTCTTACGTGGGAGTGTGTCTCAGGTGCTGCCTTCCTCTCACACACACACACAAACACACACACACACACACAAACACACACACAGGCTAACGAGGAAAGGTCTAGAAGTGGTCATTCCAGAAACAGAAGAGCATGTAGATGAACCCATAGAGGAGAGACAGACAGACAGAGACAGACAGACAGAGACAGACAGAGACAGACAGACAGAGACAGACAGACAGACAGACAGGCAGGCAGGCAGGCAGGCAGGCAGACGCAGGCAGGCAGGCAGGCAGACACAGACAGACAGACAGACACAGACAGACAGACAGACAGACAGACAGACAGACAGGCAGGCAGGCAGACACAGACAGATAGACAGACAGACAGACAGACAGACAGACAGACATCTGATTTTACATGAGCAGCTCAAGTTCAGAACTTAACAGACCTCTCTCTCATACCCCAACAGCGGTGTGAAAAATGCATGTGAAGATATATTCATGATCATCTCACTTTGGGCAAGTGTACTGAAGTGTGCACTCGTCTTATCTGATGATTGAACCATGAATGTGCTACGATTTGGAGATGCAGGCGTTCAGAAAGTGCTTTATTATGCAGTAGTAGTTTGCTCAGTAAAGACGACAAAAAAAAGCGAAAACTCTCAGTGGAACACTAAACCTCTCAATTGTTTTGTCAACAACTCCTCTGACTCGTCTGATCTCACCTGGATTTGAAAACAGGGTCAAATGAGATGTTTACTCAACCATACATGTTAACTGTTTCTTAATGGATGAGAGGTTTTGTGAGGACGGAGCAGTTTATACATAGAATGTTTCTGTTGCTTTTTCCCGTTGTAGTTGTCATGAGAGCTCTGGGGTGTTGAAACACGGTACTGTAGATTTTGCACATGCTGCACCCATTTAATGAACGTTCTTTTAGTACAACACCACATATCAGTGTTGTTTTTACATAGTAAACCTTAGGTATTTTTTAGACAGTTACTGGGCACTTGCAGTTTTTTCTACGTTTTATAGACCTAAATCGGAGCCAGCTCTCCATATTGGGGCCAGGTTCAAATCCTCCTCAAGACCCAAACAAGTCCTTAAATGAAGACGGAGTAACAAATTCAAGTTTGCATGTTGTCAAATGGCGAATGTCTCTCTGCCTTGAGGCAGAATGTCTCTCTGCCTTGAGGCAGACCACCTTCAAGTCTCAGTCAATCTGTCCATGGAGGAAGTGCTCACACACCACTGGTAAGCAAACTCCAACACATGCCTTTTCTAAGTCTCACACACACACTTACACACCCAAACATTCCAGATGGCAAACCAGATTGTTCTCTGCTAATTTCCCATGCGTACTGTTTCTACAGAAGCACAATCAACCAAGGGACCCGTTAGTTCAAGCTTGGACTTCACAACAATTGCTACACATGGAGCCACACACACACACACACACAAGCAAGGCCACACTCTTAAACAATATCAATATTACCACATATCTAAGAAGATGGATCCCAAGCGGGTGTGTGAATGGTCATGCATTGTTGTGAAATCACGTATTGTTTATTGGGCAATCTTGTGACAATTTCACAAAGCTCCTTTCTTAGGGATTCAATAACAAGCGTTTTTTTCTGTGTGGGAAACGGAAGGGACTTCCCAACTCACTGCTCTCCAACAAAAAGCATCCAGTTGTCAATCTAAAGACATACTTGGTTTTAGGGGGCATGTGTAAAGGGGCAACACCAGTTGTGTGTTGACCCATTTCAATACAGCCATTGTTGACTGGCCCTTAAAAGTTACTTATGCGATAAAGTGCTACTAATGCTGCTGATAGGATGACAATATGCAGCTGTTAAACTGAGGAAAAACAGAGTAACATGGAGGGTAAATTCCCAAGTACCAAGCAAAGAATTCATAAAGAAAATTCTGCATCATGTTTTTGCATCCTCCATATTATTCATGATCTTGTCAGAGACAATTATGCTGCATCCACACACTCTGTTTTTCTGTGACTGTTGCCATTTGAACAAGAAGCTGGAGAGAAAAAACAAATTGAAAAATGAGTGTTTTGTTCTCAGGCATGCCAAAGCATACAGTATATTTGACATTTAAAACCCCTCAGAGCTCAAGTTTTGACATTAGTTAGATTTTCTATTTTCCGCCATGATTGCGTATACTAGACTTAGTGGTGTTAAGATGGAGGACACTGAGTTCAATGAAAAAAAGAGGCCACCCTGGAACATCCACCCAGCGGTTCCTGAAGGTTCTTGGGACCACAGGCTTCGTGCTAAGGAAGGTTCTCCTGGTGAAGGAGGTAGAACTAGGCAGCTTCTGGCTCCTAAGAAAGGTGAAGAAAGCTGGGATCCCAGGCCTGGCTGCAGGGGGGTAGGGAGCCATCCCCTGCTCCACCACCTCAAGATGGTCCACACTGAAACATCAGTGAAGGTCGGCTCCTGGCTCTTTAGCCTCATGGCACCTTCGGAGGCACTGCAGGCAGAAATGCCCCGCCGATAGACCCACTTGTGTACAGGTCAACAAAAAGTGCTGTTAAAGGTAATGGTTATAACCGGTTGTTGTGAAAAGATCATGATTGGCTTGTTGTTCTGACCAACAAATAAATAAAATAAAAGACAGTTGATTTCGTTTTTGAATAAAGGTAGGTTCTCAAAAACATTTGGACATGTTGTTCTGAACTCATCAAGCGAATCATTAGCACCATGTTCATGATATATGCCCGAGCAAAGTGCTGAAAGGCTAAATGAACGTACAGTAAACAAGACGGAATAATTGTCTGAAGGCATCCGTGTGTGTGCAGATGCATATTACCACATAAAGTTTATGATTGCTTGGTGAAACCTCCATCAACAGGTAATAATAATAAACTTGCAGGCTTAGATTGGGTTTGACCAATCAATAAACCACCTGCAAAACATCTCTAGACGCACGCACAAAGGATCATTATAGATATTTACTGTAACTTCAACCCAAAGTACACGGTAGGTAGGGTTCAGTCAACTGCAATGAGAGAGAGTAGCCTAGGGTCCTTAAGGCTTTGGTCTTCCATCGTAAGTGCAGTCTACCATGATCGAACAAGCCAATAACCAAGTCTGTTACAAGTGTCATGTTTCTCCGAATTTAGCATCCAGAAGTCATGTCCTTCAAAACTCTTTCATTCGTTCAAGTCATGTACACACACATAATTAGACTAACATACAATGAGCATACTATAGCTACTTTCATTTCAATGTCTAATTGTTTAAAAGTTTTTCCTAAGTCCTTTAGACAATAGGCCTACAGTGTGTTTTCCATTCAAAGGGATGCAAGTTTTGTCCCCTAAAGGGTCCAAGAACACAATACTATATTTCATGACTGCAGTCACAGCACGTCATTCTCAGTTAATATGCTAGGCTTGTCTCCTGTCTTACAGACATGAGAATGCATCTAGAGATCTCATAAAGAGCCTTAGGGCAAGTGTCATCAGTGTCGCTAATCAGTGTCATGCTACCCACATGCCAAGCTTTAGGTGGCCCATAACTGACGGCATCCATTTTCCTCTGCAGACAGCAGCAACAAATGACATCTTGTTGACGGTTCATTAGCGATATCCGTTAGCTTTTGGGTTGGGAAAAATTGGTTGTTTATGCTGGCTTCTGACAGTCCCCAAAAATTCTAGCTTTCTGTGTATACAAGTGAACATGCTGTGTGAACACTGAGGTAAAAACATACATTTGTTTCTTCCTTCAAACTTTCAGGTGTTAAATTATAGTTACCAGTATGGCATACAACTGGCCATACTTCAGAGCGCAACAGGCCGTATGGACCAGGGCCACCCTTGTCTCCATGCACTGGCCCTTCCCCCTCAATCTCATCCTCTCTCTCCCCAATCCAACACATTGCCTGTTCAATAATTCAGACGAACGCTTGCTCTTGGCACAGCCTACTTCTGCTTTCTCTTCTCCCTCAGTGCAGCTGCTCTTGTTTGGGATATCTAACATAGAATACCTGGACGTCTCGTCCACATGCAGCAGGACTGAGAAGAGAGGGGAATCCAAAGAGTAAGAGTGAGGATATTGCAACAGGGCCTGCATATGACGAGGGCTTACATCAGCTTGAAAATCCATGAGACCTTGAGAGGATGCTGCCCCGGGTAGTCAAGCTAAACACAAATAGCTTTCCGTAGCAACAACCACATCAAGGATGCACTAGATTGTCTAAGATAAAAGGGTTTCAACCTCGTCAGAATTGTTTGGTGTTGCAAACGTCTGTCTGAGAATATTGTAATACAATGACAGACCCAGGAGCCGGTGCCTCAGAGAAACAAGAACGTTTACTGCCAAATTCTGGGAAACGGGTTTTCAACCCGTGGACCCTGAAAATTGTATTATCTAGAATATTGTATAGCAATTTTTGGTCTTTGTACTTCAAAAACCCCTGTATGGGTACATACGATATATTTTGTATGGGTAAAATTTCAGAATATATCAAGGGTTCTTTATTCTTGCGGCACCAGTTTGAATTAACAATTACGTAGGCTAATCATGTCTGGCTCTATCTTTATTTTTCATTCCTTCTCCAAAATCAAACTAAAAATGAAGTCTTTGCACATTTGAGCCTAATTTGAGATAGTAATTATAAATCCTACAAGTTTTTCCTTTGATGATGATGACACTGCTGTGTAATATTAGAAACACTTTTTTTCATATTCGGGTGTAAAACTATTCAGGAATCCTGTGCGTGAAAATCTAGTAATTTATTTAACTACTCATGTCAGGTTTAATGACAGCTGTGTAAATACAGAACTAGTGATCAACTGAAAGTTATGTCTCCAGTGGTTTGGAGGAGGTGGAACAATATTATGCTGTGGTGAATCATGTCCATGACATTCTGTTTGTACAGGGAGGCAGGGAATCAAGCAAACCTTCCATCATTGTGTCCTTTAAACAAATCTGTGTCAGACAGAAATACACGTATGAATATTACACAAGACTACATAAATATATGAGACAAGTAAGAAGGAGAAACTAGTTTTCTATGTGTCTTCTGATTGACTTCTCAGTGTAGACAGCATGTATAAATGTATTGGTGTGTGTGTGCGCACGTGTGTTTGTGCACATGCATGTCTGCATCATAACTAATGCAAACATACATTTCTTTGGGTCATCAGTTTCCTGAATGAAATCAGACCACTGAAGACTTTTGCCAGAAACTCTAATCTTTAGGTACAGCACACATTTTAATCACATTACAAATATAAAAAGTAACTTCAAGAAGGTCAGTCAATAAGAGGGGGGGGGGGGGGGGGTAAAGAAGATAGATTAAAGTGCTGCAATTGCGCTTAGTAGTGAGGGGTTTCAACATGCATGTTGGTAGAGAGATGAAACTGGATACAGGCTAGTGGGAGCAGAGAGAGTGCGAAGGGTCCGTCTTCAATAACAGACAAGGTGTGACTGGAACCCATAGGAGGCCTTTTAATGTGAGGAGATGGCCTTTCTTTTGAAGTCCGAGAAGACATAGTCCAGGGGAGAAATGCAGGCAAGACCACATACCTGCCTGACCACAGACCTGCCTGACCACAGACCTGCCTGGGAGGAAGTAGATCGTCTCCCAGGTCACACCAAGTTGGCAAGGTGTACAAGGCCCACAGCTTAGAGGGAAGGCTAAGGATTATGTTTTGTAGTTTTCAAAGCTCTGGATGGTGTAGGTCGCCACGGTATCAAGTAGCCAACCACGGGTCACCACGGTAGCATTTCTCTGGAGGGCTGCATGGAGACGAGACAGAAAACCAGGTTGAAAACTCTGTTGCTATAGCAACGAGACCATAATACAAAGGTGTCCTCCAAGCCAAAAGTCAACAACCTGTACTACTCTTGAAAAACAGTAGAGGCTGGCGAAGCTACAGCGTGAATTCATTATAGCAGAAATCAGAATGTGTTGTGTGGATTCTGAATGTGTGTACTGGGTTTTAGGCTGTTCTCTGTGAACCAACAATGACATTCCAAGTCCAAGCTGTGCGTGTCATAGATAGATGTGTGTGTGTGTGTGTGTGTGTACGCACGCGGGTGTGTGTGTGTCAAATCGAGAGCAGAAAGAGAAAAGGTGTACTTCAATTAGCTGGGCTGGGAGAGCCTAAGGACACAG
Source organism: Thaleichthys pacificus (assembly GCA_023658055.1). Classification (NCBI taxonomy): domain Eukaryota; kingdom Metazoa; phylum Chordata; class Actinopteri; order Osmeriformes; family Osmeridae; genus Thaleichthys; species Thaleichthys pacificus. The sequence goes on along the minus strand of CM042856.1, from coordinate 13,473,732 downwards.
GAGGAGAGGAAAGGGCACATTAAATATGCAGCAACACAAATCAGAAGGCGCAGAGAGCAGGCTGATTTACCACCTCTCTCTTTATCTCTTCCTCTGTCACTCTCTCTCCACCTTCATCAAAGTCTCCCTATCGCCCTTCTCAGACTCTAGCCCTGGCACTGCACCTCTCCGTCTGCCTCCCCTCACTCCCTCACTCCCTCGCTCCTCCTCCTCCTCCTCCTCTCAGGGCTTCTCACCGTGTCACCCGCCCTTCTTCACGAAGGGTACCACTCGCTGCTTTGGCTAGGTCTTGACTTTCTCCGTTTTGATTTGAATCTTTTTACAATTTCCTCCTCTGTCTGTCAAAGTAAACCCAATGTTTTTAGGAGCCCCAGTTTCATCCCTTCTCCTAACTGCAGACAGGACATTCACTCCTGTTTGTGCCCGAGCGCAATCCAACCCAGGCACTCTCTCTGACACCCTACAGGTCTACGCAGGTCCCCTAGCCAACAGCCACTTCAGCACAAATGATGCAATTCCTTCCCGTGTTACAGCGTGATGTGTATGGCAGTGTTTTCGGTCCGTACAGACTTGTGTGTGAATGTTCTGTGTTAGACAGTATGGACAAGAGCGTGTTTACGTGTATTAAGTCAAACCCAATAGTAAATGATACCCACCTTTGTAGCTAATGGCTTCTGATAAGTCTGAACCAGGCTGTACAATAACTACTTGATGGGACTTCTGTAGGAGAAACAAAAATCACATACGATTATTGTTTTTTTCCCCCCTCATCACTTTCACCATTTCTTCAGTAATCTCGGTTTGATATCAACACATTCTTTAAATAGTTTTGCCATGCTCTTAAAGATGAAACTACTAAGAGATTGAATGTAGGCTTGTGTGGGCGGCAGGACAAAGGTCTGACAGCTCCATGGGCTCCCACTTAAGTATGGATGTAGGAGGGAAGGTCATACATACCCACTTATCCGTGAAAAGGAGTGGGTCCTTCACTACTCTCGCTCCACATAGTTCCACCATCCACTCCATTTGACCTGTACGTACACACACACACATGCACACACACACACACACAAAAGGGCAAATCTGAATCATCAATATCGCTGTCAGCTGCTGTTCCTCAGGCGTAGGTTTTTCTTTCTGTTCTTCTTCATCCACATCCCTGAAGCGTGTTTTAAGAATGAAGGGTTCATTACAGGATACGATCAATTGTTGGAAGAATGGAGGGGGGATGGGGGGGGAGAGAGAGTGGATGTGAGGAGAGAGGCAGGATGGTAGGGGGGGGGAGAGAGTGGATGTGAGGAGAGAGGCAGGATGGTAGGGGGGGGAGAGAGTGGATGTGAGGAGAGAGGCAGGATGGTAGGGGGGGGGAGAGAGTGGATGTGAGGAGAGAGGCAGGATGGTAGGGGGGGGAGAGAGTGGATGTGAGGAGAGAGGCAGGATGGTAGGGGGGGGAGAGAGTGGATGTGAGGAGAGAGGCAGGATGGTAGGGGGGGGGAGAGAGTGGATGTGAGGAGAGAGGCAGGATGGTAGGGGGGGGGAGAGAGTGGATGTGAGGAGAGAGGCAGGATGGTAGGGGGGGGGAGAGAGTGGATGTGAGGAGAGAGGCAGGATGGTAGGGGGGGAGAGAGTGGATGTGAGGAGAGAGGCAGGATGGTAGGGGGGGAGAGAGTGGATGTGAGGAGAGAGGCAGGATGGTAGGGGGGGGAGAGAGTGGATGTGAGGAGAGAGGCAGGATGGTAGGGGGGGGGAGAGAGTGGATGTGAGGAGAGAGGCAGGATGGTAGGGGGGGGGAGAGAGTGGATGTGAGGAGAGAGGCAGGATGGTAGGGGGGGAGAGAGTGGATGTGAGGAGAGAGGCAGGATGGTAGGGGGGGAGAGAGTGGATGTGAGGAGAGAGGCAGGATGGTAGGGGGGGAGAGAGTGGATGTGAGGAGAGAGGCAGGATGGTAGGGGGGGAGAGAGTGGATGTGAGGAGAGAGGCAGGATGGTAGAAAAGACAGGAAGTGGGAGGACAGGAAGGGGATGGGGTAGTTTGTTGGTGGTAAATAACAGTCAGATAGGAAAATTCAACATAGTTAATACATTGACCCTCTTGGCCCTCTATGTTTCACAGTGCATAAATTACAGAGACTCAAAAAGAACAGATGTTGGGGAAAATAGCATAACCCTGATCTATTCTACTGGGCACAGACCTACTAAAAACTGCCTGTGAAAAGCCAACTTACTTGAGGAATTCCTGAGTAAAAAGCTTTCCATTTAAACATATGGTAGTTAACTCTAATGCATTAAGTGTCCACACGCACACACCATTTTACCACTGTGTGTGTGTGTGTGTTTCCACATGTGTCTGGTGAGCAGAGAGTGAAAAGCAGAATACCCATCCTCATACCCCTGAAGCAGATGGCTTTTCCATCCTACAATGCTTCCGACGATTTAAACCAGGGGTCCCCAAACTACGGCCCGCCTACGCATTTGGACCGGCCCTCTGAACAATGCCAGAGACTTAAAAAAAACAACAACAAAAAACAGTTTACACAATAATGCTCTTTTAATAGGCTATATATCCCTTGATTTGTACGGATGTACGGTGCATAACAAAATAATAAACTAATCTAGCATAATAAATACATTTAAAATCATAATAACATCTCCACAATAATACTGGTAGTCACTCCGGCCCATGTAATTTTCTGTTACAGAACGACCCGGCGCCACATTAAAGAAAGGAAAAATTATCTGGCCCTCGCAGAAAAAAGTTTGGCGACCCCTGATTTAAACCATCAAACGGGTGCTCTGACCACACCATCAAAGAAAACCTTCAATTGTGCCGGTCGTTATCTCATCTCGACATCCCCATTTTTATTTTGGCCTCCTCTGTTGGACATAAGGAAGTTCTCTTAAGTCCCCGTTTCATCCCCCACCAGCAGCCAGAAGGGTTTACCTAAATGTAGGTACATGACTACACTGACAGCCTGTTTTCAATCAAAACACCTTATGTTTCGTTCATCTCATCAACAGGTGGTGGTCGTTGCTCCTGGATTGAAACCCCCCCCCGTTCCCTTGTCAACATCTACTGTGTCCCTCAACGCAAACACATTTGCCCTGTCATCTACTAATGGAAATACAGGTTTTTGGATTCGAGTAAGGAACAGATGACATGGATACAGTTGAAAAATCGTGACAATGCATGTTGAACATTATGGGTTATTCCTGCTTTTTGTGTTGGCTTGTTTGTCCTTGGCACCAGACTTTGTATCAACCTCCGGAAGGCAGACGGAGTAAGAAACGTGAGCCTGATAGGAATTCCGAGCCGATGCGCCCAGGAAACGCACCACAGTAACTGCTGGTTTAGATGGCATCACTGTATATGATGCTCCAAGGCGAACGGTACATAATAGATGAGGCTCATGTTTAGATGTTCCACCGAGAAAGAGATGGTAGCATCCTGGTACTCTTTCTATGTGAAAGGAGGCCTTGGAAGCCCCACGCTGAGAGACACAAACCCATTAGCAGACTACCATTGATACAGCCATGCAGGAAGACACTCTGGGAGACACTCTCAGAGAGGAGGTAAGGGGCGGCGAGGGGGGGGGGGGTGTACAGTCAGTACTAGCAGTTTTCAAAGATATGTCCTTTAAGACCTTCACCCATCCACCTTATCTATTCATTCATGCTACTAGGGAAAATATTCCCCTGAGCAACAATGTGGGGCTTTTGTGCAAAGGCAAAGGACACTAAACGTACCACTGCCTCTGCAGAAACGCATAGGCTCACAGTAGCCTACATATAAGAAACAGGGTTGTGCTCCATTTTCTACTTACTCTATATATATTTTTCTATCCACCCAAGGTCTCTGATTGTACAAGTTCTCTACTTGAGACCATTGACACATGAATGACTTTCCTCCATTTGATTATTTTCATTTGAAAGTGTCTATGGCAAGTCTCATACAAAGCTCTAATAATAAGTGTGACTTGTATGAGTTATAAAAGTACTAACTTCGCCAACATTATCACCTGTCATTGTTAGGCTAGCCATTCTCCAGGTGACAGGAGTTTATACACAGCGTGAGCTTCAAGCTGTTCTTGGTGTCAGTCAATACTTATGTGAACTACTTTTATCTTGTGGTTCTTCTGTTATTTTCTTTCTGTCTCGCCCAGAACTGCAGGCGGGTGTGTATCAGAGTCCAGCAGGACAGCGCTGAGTGCGGGAGAGCTAGAGAGCGGGATTCATTTTCTTGTCTCCAAAGACAACGGTGCCACAGAAAGGCCCTGGGTGAATCTGGTAGGGGCTTTCCATAAATTACCAACCACCTATTTGTTGTTGCATCACTCCCCCATTGCCTCCATCCCCTTTCGGAAATATATGCAAATGAGGAGCACACAATCTCCGTTTGTTTCATGGCGGCATTTCAAAAAGTTCATTATCCAGGTGTTACGATCCCTCCGGTGCTAACACTCTAGCCGCTCGCCAGGCATGCTAACTAGCATAGGGCTAATCAGAGCGCAGGAAACGTAGGTGGGCGACAGATCAAAGGAGTCAGAGAATAATGGCAGGGACCCAGGCTGGCTGGACATGGAGGTGGGAGACATCAGTCTGTCTGGAGCGTGGTTCAATCAGACCGTGCTTTAAGAGGCTTTGCAGGCAATACCCGACTGAACTTGGAGTTTTACTCAAAGCCTTAATATTAGCTGACCGTCCAGCGATCAAATCAAAATGTATTTGTATAGCCCTTTTTACACGCAAGCATGTCACAGAGGGAATGTTCACACATGAAGGCTTCTATAAGAACAAACACACCGTTGAAACAGTAGGACAAACTATTGCTACATTACAATTACTGTCGTGTAGCAAGTTCTCATCAATACTAGGATTATTGGTACAGGTCAACTTGTGGTTAGCTTACCTGTGGTCATATCAGTGAAAGGCCCTTGGAAGTAGATTTCATAGTCCTTCATAAGAAGCTAGAAGGGGGGGGGGGGGGGGGGGGAGAGAACTGATAAGATTCATGTATTTCTTTAACGCCATTCTCCTCAGTTTAAGAAAATGGTGTTGGTTATTATATCAAATGTCCATTTATTATGAAGAGTCTGAAAGCGGAAGAGTATATGATTGGATGATGAGCAGAGGCATTTATCCTCTAGGCTGTTGGTCAAGGTGGATCAGATACCAATTTCACACACAAAAAAACCCCTGTCCATGAGTATGTGAGCAAGGTGTACTTTTAGTACAAATTACGAGAGTACAAGGTTAGAATAAATTCATATAGTGAATAATTTTCAATTTAACTCGATTTCATGATGTCAAAAAGCAGAGGACCGATTTAAGAGCAACCGAACATCAAAGCTTCTAGGCTGTAAATGGTTTGTTGCCACCGTTTCAGAAGATACATTCCCTGAAATGGTTTTATTCTTCACACCTTCGTCTCCATCCATGGTCATTATCATTAGCCTGAGGTAGCAATCTTACGGAAAAAGACTCATTTACAGATTTCTCATTTAGACAACACCTAATGCCCTTCAGGTGGCATCAAAACTAAGAAGTGATAACGTACGCTTGCATGCAAGAACGCCGGTTCTCTCTCTCACACACAAACTCACAAACGCAAGCATAGACATTGCCAAACATGCAGCTGAATAATACAGGCTCATAAGCCCCGGACACTCCTGTCTTACGGCATCAGCATTCTGGCCACAAACACTTATTATCTGAAAATGTGTCAATCACGTTGGTCTTGTGACCAGGAGGACAGTATGTCTGTCTGAATCCATGGATGGAAAAAGCTGTAATAGAGTCTTTCTAAACAGGCATGAAATTACTTAGGTAGTTCAATGAAGAGCCTCAAACAGTTTATAATACTGAGTCAAAGATGATGTCCAGCCATGTCTAATTCATTCCTTGAGCTGTGTTTCTGAAATTAGTTCCACTTTGACCAAATGCCAAGGAAATACTTCTCTTCACCAGTTTACACGTGATCCTTAAGGTTGGGTCATACCTGTCATATGTATTATCATATGTCTTTTTTGTTGTTGTGATACCTATTATTAATTATCAAAGCACAGAAATAGCAGATTTGTGAGGAAACTGCATGATGAAACTGTCAAGACCTCTTTGAAAAGAGAATCTCATTTAACAATAAGGCTTTTACAAAACAAACCGTGACAGGTGTCGAATAGGCTGTGCCTTGTGCTTGAATAATAGATGGGACTCACATGGCTGTCCCCTGTGACTCGGGATCTCGTAGGCCCCTGATGATCGTGTCCATTAACCACATCTCCTCGCACCTCGTACGGCGTCTATGGAAACACGAGCGCTACGCTGTATGAAGGATGCCAAAAATGATTATACCAAGGAAAGGATTGCACCAAATCATCTGATTTATCATTTTGTAATCTCATTAAGGTGCTCAGATAGTGTGAATATGCCCCCAATGATTTGTAAAGTAGTCATGCAAGTCGTATAGTCACTACATTAAGTCAAGCTAAATTGAAGACCAAAACGTAACTAAAAGATCAAGACAATATGATGAACTCTGGCTTGGTGCTGACCATCTCTGGTTTGGCCTTGACCATCTCCAGGTTGGTGCTGACTAGGTGTGCAGCCTGTTGCACCACCTGGGGTTACATGGGATTTCCCCTTTGGGCATGAATACATTTCCATCGAAGCTATTCAAATCTTAACAAACCCAAAATACATTTCCAGTAAATAGTTAATGTTTTTTTCTTTACTGTTTTAAATATGATGGTAAAACTCGAGGAAGAAATTCAAGCAAACTTACCTCACATAAGAGTTTTTCTTGTTTAAAGCACTCAGAAATCCCTGTGGATCATATGAGAACAAAACAATTCTTATTGTCTGAGAGACAAAAAGGAAACATGTTGCCATGTTGCATAAGAAACCCCCCCCCCCCCCCCCGCGCTGTGGTTTCACATTTACAGTATTTGTCCCCAATCTGTCTGTGACAACGAGTAATTACGATGAGCATAACTCACAGTGGAAGCTCACCACCCACTTTCTTCCTGCAATACCCAGGAAGTATTTCAGCGTGCGCTCACACACCAGTTGTTCATCTGTGGCGGGATTAAAGATCACACACACATCACACGCAATCAGACATTTGTTAACAATACACTGAATTAACAATGCAAAACATTTTTTGGACAAGATTTGTAACTCATACAATGCATTGATTAACTGTACCTTTCTGGTGTCAACTTTGTGTAAGACTGGGAATATTAATGAAGTGTTTTTTTGTGTTGCAGCTGACAATAAGCATGAGTGTAACTGTGGAAAACGGACAAGTCATCCTGAGAGGTTGTAGACATAGGAACATTAACCCAGGATGCGAGAAAACACACACACACATACACACACACGCCTGAGTGTGTGGGTGAGAACCCTGGTGTGCTCTTATGGACCCTGCCTACAGCTTTCTCTGTCATATCATATCCTTGCGCTGAAACGTTTTTAGATTACAGTTATTGGTCCATTATCAGCATTTGATCTGTAACAGGTCATTAAGAGATTACTTTCTAATTCCACAGGAGTCTAATGACAAAACAATTCGTAACGAGGCTAAGTGCCGGCCAATGCATAAGGCAACAGTGAAGTCCTTGACTAAATGGCTGCTCAGATGTTGTGAAAAGCAGCATGGGTACTATGAATTAAGAGTACATAAGCATCTAGCTGGACATTTAAGAGGGACTGGAAGGTCAAAACTAGATGAGCAGTTAAGCAAGCTTAACTGACCATGTTACTTAGTCATTCAACCTCTCTGACTGATATCATTCATTATCACTCATCTGATATCCTCATTGTGCCTTTCAATAATTAAGGCATTGATGTAAAGCTAAAACAATGTTTTATTCTAATGACACCCGTTGACAACAATCCTCACCCTCTCCTCTTTTCACGGCTCTAAAATATCAAGAACTTGAAAACTAATTTGGTGGTTTCCAAGGAAACGGCCATCGTTGAAAGAGACTCTTTTTAGCAGGGCTTGTTAATGTGGTGCTTTGGAGAAAGGGGGCTTTGAAATAAAAATTAATCCATCAGAGAACATAATTAAGGACAAGGACGTTTCTGTTTGTGTGTCTCCATTGAGCAGACCTTTTAAGAGGTTTCTATCAAAAGTACCTGAATCGTACAGAACCTAGTGGGACTCTATCAAAAGGCAAAGTTTTGATTTCGGAGAATAAATAATGGAAAAACATTTAACCTGCTAATGCACTTCTCTTCTAATACAACCTTCGGGAATTCTATACATGTTTATCCTTGATAAACTGAGTCTAACAAACAAATGTGAGCTGAGGGTTACTTCTGCAAGGTGAATGTTGTGGAGATAAGGGCTTAATGGAGGTCTAAGACTGACCTGTGTTCATTATAACGTGGGTGGTTTCAGCTGTCACCTGTGAACACACACTACCACCAATTCTCTTGGCAAACTTCTTCAGCATTGCCTAAACGTAGACGAGAAGGAATTTAAAACCTTGAAGAAAGTTCAACAGTGAGTTGAGAAGTGAGAAAACATTTTTTTTGCAAGTATTCAATGCACACTGTAACCTGTTCATTTACGCCAAGCCCTGATGGCACGAGTACCAGCGTGACCCTGGCATGGTCGCTCTGGAGACGGTGTGTTGAGCTTGTATCCATGGAGGGAGCATCTTCACGGTTCTCCTTTGACTCTCGACTTTGTGGTAGTGAAATGCTAGATGTGTTTGTCGTCTGCTCTCCTGGTTTCCCTCCTGGGCCCACAGGAGTGGGGATCTCATTTGCATGAATGCTTCTTAGACTCCGGCCTGACTGTGACTGTCTGCAGTGCCGCCCTGCTGATGAAAACAAACAGACACATCCTGTGAGTGTGTGAAGGAGTGGGTGTTCATCGAAATGAAATCTTTTAAAAGACAATTTCAGAAATAAAAAGCGTCACGTAATTTTATTGTAGTTTTTATTGAACCTTTATTTAACCAGTGCCCCACTCCTGACCTCCTGGCTGTCCCAGTGATCCTCATTATGAGATGTGCTGATGCAGTGGTCTTACCCGTCCCTCTGGTCCCCTCATGCTTGGTGGGGCCGGGCTGAGTGGGCCCCAGGCCTTCAGAGGCTCCAGAGCCATGAGGCATCGAGGCAGCGTCTTCCTCCCTGTCTGTGGCACCTTCCCTGGGATACAGAAAAGAGAGAATCAGTTTTGGTTCTGGGGGAGAAAAAAAAAGAAAGGAACATACCAAACCAGAATGAGTTCAAATTGAGACCACATATACAAACCGAGTAAACAGAGTGACTAAAGGGTACTCTCTAATGATTGAAACTGGATCTGGCGTGCAGATTCGTCGTGTGCCAGTCAAATCCTTTGAGATTGAGACTAACTCCCTAAGGAAATTTTACGAGAATAAAGTAATGCAGCTTCATAGCAGGGGTCTTGCATTTAATTAGAGACACCTCAGTGGTACGATGTAAAAAAAAAAAAAAAAAAAAAAAAAAGAAAGGACCAATGCAGATGATATTTTACTATTTCACAAACGCACATTTCATACAGGTGCAGTGGAAAAGAGTGAAAACAGCTTAATCTTGGTATTTCCGCTTTTTCCATAATACCTCCCCTCCTCAACCCTTCCTTTTCTCCCCAGAACACAGCACTTAGAGCCCTGCAAGAGAAGCAGTCGAGCGGGAGAGATAAATTGCAGTGGCAACACAAGTTTCCCTTAAGTGCTCTTAATGACAAATAAGATGCAGTCACTAATGACTTTTTTTATTCTCCACAGCATAAGCAGATTCCAGCTTCATTAGGGAGATTATCCGGCTGTCCTCTTGAGATGCATCACCCTATTGTGGAAAATGTGTCTGTGCCAGTAACACACTGATGCCAACCAACAACAGCAAACTTTTTCTCTCTCAGATTCTGCTTGAATGCAATTTCACAGGGGAAAAAACTTGAGCTATTGTGTTGAGAAAAAAACCTGTAATGAAAGCTGTTGTGTCGCTAAAATATAGCGCCACACTAATTGTTTTAACACAGTACACAGCCCGCTGAGGATTGTAAGTACTATGAAGCAATCAGGCATCTAGTATGTTATTAAATCGGTTATTATCTGGTGCCATGTTAATTCCCTCCAATCTTGGCTCACCTGGAACAAATCTCTTTGCCACAAGGCAGCTTCATATGGAGGTTTGAGCCTGGGGACACTAAACAACAGACAAATTAAGGTCAGTTACTGTTGAAAAAAGCAGGTGTTTTTGAAACAATGTGACAGGAAATGAAAGCAAACTTCAAAAAAAGCTGAATTCTGGGTGACGTCCGTGGGAAGGTTATACCTGCTAGGCTGCCAGTTTGGGGTTGTCGTTGGGGATTTGGACAAGTCTCCTTCTCCTGGAGGGCTTCAGAAACAAGAGCCATCATCTTCTCCAGCCTCTTCAACTCCTCCTGCATTGCAATCTTTTGCTGACATAAACAAACGAGGTAAAGAGAGATGATTATAGGTTTGACGAGTGCGGAAGATGAGGAAAATACAACGATAATTATATAGTACACCAACTTCAAAGAAAGGCAGTGATTGGTGACCGCCTACTGAGATAAAGTGTGTATAAACAGGGGCGTAGTCGCTGCTGACGTGCATAGATAACCAATAAGAACAGCCTATCAAAAGAGTACGAATAATGCTCAGCTTGTCATTCTACTCAGGAAAATAAGAGATGAGAATACATTTTCTGTCAGACAGCATGAACTAGACAATCCAGTAACACTGATTACTCTTTCCAGGCGGAAAGAAATAAAGGAAAATATAGATAATGGGTGAGTTGGGATGCAGTCATCTGTTTCTGAGTAGACCTTGGTGCTCCCTTCTTCAAGACCAGTTTGGCTGAACACCAATTCCAAACAGCCTGCAGCAGCCAGGGCCTCCAGATGTGTCAGAGCTTTGGCTAAACCCATTACTCACTGGGCATAACCGAGCAATAAGCCAAAACTAGACACAGCCAAGTGAGTACTGGTGAGTAAATCTTATATGGATCCTCCAGGAAATAATGTTTGTGTCTAATTCCTTGACAAAGCTGGACTCATATACTGGTATATTTATATCGTGGAATTTAGTTTAATTATAAGTCATTTAAAACATCCACATCCACATACTGTTTCTTTAACATCTAAATACAATCACCCACCTTCTGCAGTCCTGGCACACAAATCAAATCAAAATGTATTTGTATAGCCCTTTTTACACGCAAGCATGTCACAGAGGGCTTCACATACACCCATAGAACTGCCCCTCAACCAACCTAAACCCTCAAGGAAGACAAGGAAAAACTCCCAGAAAAACTCACTGCAGGAGAAAAAAATGGAAGAAACCTTGGGAGGAGCAATTCAGTGAGGGATCCCCTCCTCCAGAGACGGTTGGTGAGAGAGAGGAGCAGCTACACAAGCTAGGATTTCAGAGAGCACCTATAAATATGTGTATTGCTATTAAGAAACCTAGCCCGCACCTTTTCCCTGGGGCCTAAACTCCTAAAACCCACCTCAGTCATATACAGCAGATAGATACAAATTGAAGTTCACAAAGATAGATGGGGACAAAAACGAGCTTGATCTCCTTGGATAAATTTCCACCGACGTAAATGAAATGCAATTTAGAAAGATGCTGAGAGGGACATTCTTCATGTGCCCAGGTAGTGTGTCATCACAGCGTTGACAGCTTAGTGGGAAAAAAGTAAGTGTTGCCATCTATTGGATATGATGTGGTGATGCAGCAAAAAGGATAGCAAATCACCAGGGGCATGATTTGCAAAAAGTGTTTCATTTTCTATACGGGATTTATTAACAAAGTCAGTGATAGGATAGTGTGAAATATTGACCCCAAGAACTGTTATCTTGAAAACCAAACATAGTCTATACTGAATGTTATGCTAAGATTGGGAGGCAACCTAAAACATGAACATCTAACCACAAGGTTACACACTGGAGATTGTATTTATGTAAAATAACCACAGAACAAAATGTTACATGGCACACTTTTATGAAGCTATATCTACTTACTTGTGTGGCCATAATTTCACTCGAAAATTGTGACGATTCCATTGATAAGCCAGTATCACTTACAGCAACTGAACCTGAAAATTGGAAAATAATAGTTTGGTGTGGTGTCGTATGTGTCAGACAACAACGAAAAGGTGCTCTTGGAACAAATCAACTAAAAACATTCACTTACATTCATCTGGTGTTCCAAACAGATCATCCGAAGCTTGGCTTGAGTTAACCCACTCAGAACTGCCACAGGCAGGAGGGACTTCATCTGGTTCTACCAGTCCGCCTGCAGCATGGGTTACTTCAACCCTGGCAGCCTCGATGGGGGTGTTCTGGTCCTTTACTTGGCCACTGGACAAGCCAGAAGATTCTTTTACAACACTAGCACATGCCTGGTCCTCAGGTGGATAAGGAGAGCGTCTGAATATTTGTGCTAGGGAAGGTAGCTCGTCTTCCTCATTGCTGCAGTCAGATTCTGAAGACTGAAGTCTCTGAGTTGTTCTCCTCCTCTGCTTGGGGTTGCTCTTGATTGGAATATGCACACTGGCCTCGCTACTACCTTTGCTGCTCTCTACAGCTTGGCTGGCCACAGTTTGGCTGATTTGAGGCAGTAAGCCGTCTGGAGTCAAGGAGGCCTCTGAATTGGCCACGTTACCATTTGTATTGTCTAGGCCTTTCTGCTGCTCTACTGTGGTCTCTGATTTGGGATTCTGGCTTCTCTCCAGACTTTTCTTCAAACTACAGTGCAGCTGATGCTGCACCTGATTCTCGGTAGATTGCTTTGGGGATCCAAAGGTCTGGGCTGGTGAATCTTCCTCAGAGGCACCGAATACTGGAAACAGGGGTCCAGAATTTAGCGGATGCGGACTTGGCAGTTGACTCTTTGCAACTTTATTGGTGCTGAGAACACTACTAACAGTATTTCCTGAATGTTGGCTCAGTATATTTTCCTGCGTCACCACATTGGCGCTTTGGTTTGATGATTCCTCCACTTCTATAGACGGTCTATTATCTATACTCTTCGTCAGTCCTCTATGGCTCCTCAATGTAGGTTTTTGTAGAATATGGTGAGGTGAATTTGATGGGGGGATCAAATCACTGCAGAATGAATTTTCCAGTTCTATCCTTGCTCCCAATTGTTTTTGCACTACAGAGCATTCCTTGGTATTGGGAACGTCTACTTCTTCACCACTACCTACTAAGCTGTTCTCTTTAGATTTTGTGCCATTTTGTTCATCGATGTCTGATTTCTGATAACTTTTTTTCACCGTTGGACTACCAAGGCGGAACGATTTTCTTTTGATTGCTTTGAAGCTTTTTACCAGTTGTTCAGTGTCCAGTTCACTATCATTTATGTCCTCCTCTTCCTTCTCCATCTCAACACATCTGGCCTCACTTGCGGATGCCTCTTCATTTGATTGTTCTATTACTGAATTATTATGGTCAACAGCCTTGACCATATTTGTTTTAGGTGAACTTGAACAAGGTACCGTAGCCTCTGAACAAGTAGCATTAGCTTCACAAGGAATCCCTGAAACCTGAGTTATATGCTCAACATTGTTTGTTTTTTCCATTGTCATTTCAGTATACTTAGAATCCATGTTTTCAATTCCACCCATGTCCTCATCAAACACACATCCATTCCTCTTGATGGACTGTGAAGATAACGCATGTTCAGTGTCAGCTGCACCTATATCGCCATGACGGATCATGCTTTTTCCAGTGCAAGGTTTCTTGTGACTGCCTTGGACTTCCTCTGTGAAGTGTTGAAGCCTCTTGCTCCTTCTGGTTTGCCTCATGTTTGGACTTCCAATCTCTTCACTGCTAGGGTAATTCTCAATGTGAACAGCTGTTTCTGCTGCTCTTGGTCCAGGCTTGGGGATCTCAATCGGATTGCAATCATTCTCCCCAACACCAACTAGCACTAGGGGTTTGGGGACTTTGACTGACTTGCCCATATCTGCCTCATATTTCTTGTTGGCCATTTTCTTTTTCTCTCTCTTTTCCAACTTTGTCTTGGTTTGCGCTTGCAAATCACCATCAACATTCTGCTGCCAGGTATCAGACATCTTTCTCCTTGAGATCCTCTTCCCATGCTGTCGCAAAACATCAAACACAGGAACGTGTTCGTGTTGACCTTCAACCTCATTGTTGATCTCTACTGGCAACTCTGTGAAGCTGTTTCCAAGTCTGTCAGTGCTGCTGGAACCCAGTTCCTGATTGAGGTCAATTGACTTTCTGTGAGGCTTCTCACTTTCTTTAAAAATGTCAGGTTTTTCTCTTTCTTCTGGTTGATCATTAAAAACACCTTCGTGTTTCTCCTCAGAGCGAAGTCTTTTGACAATATCAGTGCTCATTTGCCTTTTGGGGACTGTGTTTGAAGCTTGGGCTTCCACACCAAGATGAGAGGCTGGAGGGTGTCTAACCCCTCTGTTCTGAGGAGAGAAGCCCAAGACTCCCCTTCGCTCCCGTTTGTAAACTGCCCCAAATACCTGCTCTTCAAGGCCCTTCATACGCTCCTCCCTCTTAAGACCCCCTTCCGTCATTTCAAGGTTGCCTGGAAAGATTGTTGTCGCGGAGAAATCTCCTGCTACTGAGGCAGAGTCCTCGGAAGCACGAGTGACATTTTCAACCTCTGAGTTTTCTTCAAGTGGGGGGTTTTTCATGAGCCATTCTGAGACTTTCTCAAGACTTTTCTTCTGTCTCAAATCAATCATTTTTTCAGGGGTCGATGTCTCTTTTTTGCGGTTTCTTAAAGATCTCCGTACGTTCTGGTTTTCTCCGACTTCAGGAATTAAAACCAGCTGGCAAGAAGGATTTGCAGACTCAGTGATTCTCTTCCTTCCTCGACTTCTGGATGTGGATTGTTCCACAATATGAGTTAGGTCTGTGTCCCCTGCTGGTTCTTGCCCCTCAGTGTGTGAGCTACACGCTTTAAAGTCTATTTCTTTTTCGGTTGTCGTGGGAGCCTCACCAAGTCCACTATCAAACCCCTCATTGTCCGAGACGAACGGGCAGGAATCCTCAAGACCCATAAGGTTTGCAAAGCCATCCTTGGCTGAATGCAAAGACATGAGAAGCAAATAGAGTCATTAGAATGTTCACACACCTATATATATATATATCGAATGTGTTAGTCCGAAAACTCTAAACACATGGAGGAAAGACATTTGATAAAATGGCAATAATGACTTCTCTCACCTGCTAGAGTTGAGGTTAAGGATGTTGGCAGATCATTTTGTTCTCTATCTTTCTCCCCAGTAAGATCAGTGTTAGACGTGTCAATTGATGACACTTTGTCACCATTGCAGAGATCTGTCTTTGACTCAACCCCTATGACACTGATAAAAAGGAAATTGGTAGGATGGGCATCAGTAATTGAAAGGCAATTTAAATACCCTTTGTGGTTATTCAGTCAACCAAAAGGTGCATTTGGCAACACTGAAGGCCCAATCATGCTTTGCAAACAATAGTTCATGCAGGCTAAAATTCTATTCACAAAAAATGATGGTTATATTTTCTTACCATGTTTGTCTTCTTTGCTGACACATCCCAGTGAAGTCTGAAAGTCCATGAGAATTATAATATTAATCAACAGTTAAAGGATATATATCTCATTATTGTGTTTGTGACATAAAATGTGTTGACTTACAGTTTGTGTTGCTGTCATGTTCAAAGGCCTGAATCATATTCTGCAATCCCTCGACTAGTCTCTGAAAACCAGGACTCTCCTGTAAACTCCTTATGACAAGAGGGGGCCAGTTTAAACAAAGTGGCACTTATGAATTACTGCATATAGCAAAACCAGAACACTAATACCGTAGGTAATGTACTATGATCGTTTTAATAGGACCGAGATGCTTGGCAAATATTTATCAATTGTCATAGTAGATTTCACAAAGTGCTTATTTTTTCTTTATCTTTGTCTTACCTTTTAGAGATCTTGGTCTGGCAAATCGGACAATTGGCTTCCTTTCTCTTTGTACAGTCCAACAGCTTTGTCATACAAAACCTAATAGAAAGTTCCTTGATGTCAAATCACTCACTTTTTAAATATTATTTTTAAATGTAACCTTAAGGTATGATTACTTACTTGCAAAACTGATGGTCACACTTTGTAGACACAGGATTGTTCATCAAGTCCAAACTTAACATGAAAATAAATCGTTATGAGAATTCTATATTATACAGGCTTGTTTAGCAACAACATAAGACATGCCAATTAGTCGTCCTACTTATCATCAACCACGAATACATTGACAACCAAATGTAGTTATTTAAACTAAACAGACGTTAGGCTACATTACTCACCATATTGGACACCGCAGAGTCTCCCAGATGACTGATATACCTCGTTTGACGTCTTCAACTTTAGGAGTTTTCATTGTATTCACTTGAATAGGACGTACAGCTGACTGAACTTCAAGATAAGTCGGGATCGTTGCTGTTACATTCCCTACCTACACACATCAAAACATTTAACAGGTTAGCAAGCTACGTCTAGCCAGAGCCATGGCTCTGCGTCACTCAGGCTACACAGACAACACAGCGTCACTGGGGAAGAGAAGAAACGATTGTGGATAGCTATATCGTTGAGGAGATTGTCTTTCATGTAGCAAAAATAAAGAAATACAACATCACACATACTGCAAATATAAACATTAATCAATGGTGTTTACTGGTGGTGGATATTTCACGTTATTTGTCAAAAACTTACCAGTAGATCTTCCTGTTTCTTAGTGTTTTGGTTTTCCCGCAACTATTTTGTCACGTGACTATCACAAGGCAACTTTCTCATGATCGTCACATCCGTCGTCACATCCGTCGTAAACAGAAATACGGTCTAGGAAGTATTCGGTCAGTGGTAAGAAAAGTCATGCTAACTAATATTCAGTATTTGCTTTATCGTTAAAACCCATTCGAGGAGAAGTTAGTTATGTTACAATTCATTAGAAATCCATAGCTTGTTGCAACTGCTGATATCCGGTTCAGTTACTGCCATAGATGATTTAACAGCTATTCTCTCTAGTATTGAAAACGATTGCCTGCTAGTGCTACTAGCTACCATAGCTGCTGACAGCTACCAAGCTTTCCTAGCTAATAAACAGTCTTGGTTGACTACCTACATTTGACATGCACTTCTATGTTAGCACCATTTTCGATCTCAATGCAGCATCCCCTGATTCTCTCGACTGTTTGGCTACATCAATGATGCTACCTTTACTTGCCAGTAGAAGGCACCAACGTTAGCCACTGTAGTCACTGTGATTTCTAGCGGCTAAACGCTAGGTTGCTTATCGTAAACCCAGTCTAGGAACATAGACAGTAATGTACGTCTATGGTGCACTACTGGGTTTCGAGACATTTGGTGAACCAGACTGTAAAGTGTTAGCTACATTTTGAGTGGATGTATTTCTCTTCTAGCAATGGAGGGCTCCAAGTCCTCGAGCACCACCATGCAGGTCAGCTTTGTGTGTCAACGTTGTAGTCAACCTCTAAAGCTGGACACATCATTTAATGTGCTCGATCGTGTTACCATTCAGGAACTCATTGGTATGTGACCTACACACAAATATACATTTACCTTGCCTACCCATATCGACAGACATGTTTCATTGGGATGTCTAGGCTACATCACATAGTTGTTCTTTTTTTATGATTCGTCAGCTCCATTGGTCACTGTTACACCAAGCAAACAGACTGAAAACCATGAAGGGGAGAGTGCACCAGAGGTGAGATACAGTTCTGGCCTTATCCTACATCATCCTCCTCCCTCTCATGTATACCCCTCAACAAATATAAAAAGCACCAAACTCATAGGACTTAGGGGAATATGCTAGACTCACAGGAACACTAGCCTGGGGGAAATATTAGAAATGTTTCAACATGTCTTCATTTGTCCAGGAGACCTTTGTGGAAACAAAGCAGGATGGGGTAGCAAGAAAATACATCCCTCCTGCAAGGTAGGATGGTCAGCTAACTTTTGCCACTTTTGTGATACATATTGCTTGGCCTATGCATACCGTAGTCCATACTGTTCAATATTAGCTATGCATACCTAGTTCTCACCCAGCATGTCATGCTCTGTTAGAATGATGTCCACAGAAAGTGCCAATAGCTTCACTCTGATTGGAGAAGCATCTGATGGAGGCACTATGGAAAACTTGAGTCGCAGGCTGAAGGTGAGATTGAACTATGTCATCGATAACTTATTTAAATGTCACAATTTTATGTTATGGCTGGAAAAGTATATGCACAATATTCATAGGGGGAATGTCATTTTGGTAGGTTTAGTGATGATCGTGCTCATCCCATTTTCCTCCCTCATAGGTGACAAGTGACCTGTTTGACATCATGTCAGGGCAGACAGATGTAGACCACCCACTGTGTGAGGAGTGTACGGACACCTTGCTCGATCATCTGGACACACAGCTCAACATCACAGAAAATGAGTGTCAGAACTATAAGTAAGTGGCCTTAACAGCACAGTGCTGACAATTCACAATAATTAATGGGCACAAATCCTTTGAACAAAGACCACTACTACAACTAAATGTATTTGTTGTTGTCATTGAGTGAGTATGTGCCATCGTCTCTTCCCCCTTCCGAGGAACTGTCTGGAGCTGCTGTCCCACCTGCAGGTGGAGGAAGAGGAGACCCTGCTGAAGGAGCTGCAGCAGCTCCGGGAGGAGGAGGAGTCTCTGGTTCAGGAGCTGGAGACGGTGGAGGAGCAGCGGGCTGCAGTGGCTGCAGACCTGGCTCAGGGGCGGAGCCTCTCCCAGCAGCTAGACACCGAGGAGCTGCAGTGAGTGTGTGGGGGGGTGGGGGAGGGATCAGGGAGAGATCACCGGACAAATGCATTTACAAACATTGTGTGTGTGACAGGGAGAGGGAGGACAAGCTTACATAGCGATGGATAGAAGGCCTTACGCAAGGAGTAATAACTCCCTTCATGAGGGGTTTCTGATAAACAAAAACTTAACTGAGAAATATATCAAGCACTTCAGCTAGATTACCCTCTTACCCCCCTCATCCCCCCCCATCTGCCAGGCACCAGAAGGAGTATAGTGAGTTTAAGCGGCAACAGTTGGAGCTGGATGATGAGCTGAAGAGTGTGGATAACCAAATGAGATACTGCCAGATCCAACTAGATCGCTTGAAAAAGACCAATGTCTTCAATGCTACCTTCCATATCTGGTAAGTGCACGTATGGAAACACCTTATTGTACACCGGTGCAACATTGACATTAGATAGGTGAACTCCATTAGTGACACTGCCCAATTGTATTGAATACATTTATGTAATCCAATGCTCCCACAACAAATTAAAGCTGAAGTTGACATGTGTAACCTGGTTGTTTCTGTGTGTTCTGGCACCCAGGCACAGCGGTCAGTTTGGAACCATCAACAACTTCCGCCTGGGCCGGCTACCCAGCGTCCCCGTGGAGTGGAACGAGATCAACGCAGCCTGGGGTCAAACTGTTCTGCTGCTCCATGCCCTCGCCAACAAGATGGGCCTACGCTTCCAGAGGTCCCACCTCACACATGGGCGCAATCACAATGTTAAGATGTTGCACACACATGAAATTGATTGTGAGGGCAACGTTGTGTAAACGTTCAAATATCTCTACAGATACCGCCTGGTTCCATACGGAAATCACTCCTACCTGGAGTCACTAACAGACAAAGCCAAGGTATGGAAATCATGGTTATGCTTCTTACAGAGACTACTGCCATCGGATGGAAACATTTGGATGTACCTCACAGCCCCATAACTTCTTTTCATCCTTTGCAGGAGCTCCCACTTTACTGCTCGGGGGGTCTGCGGTTCTTCTGGGACAACAAGTTTGACCATGCCATGGTAGCCTTCCTAGACTGTGTGCAGCAGTTTAAAGAGGAGGTGGAGAAGGGAGACACAGGATTCTGCCTCCCTTATAGGTCAGCAAGAAACCGGCAATCATGATGTTCACTCACTCTAAACTCTTAATTTTCATAGTCTGACATAAAAGCAGTTCTTTAATGTTGTTTATTCATAATACATTATTATTTTTACTACAAGCTTGATGTAGACAGACCTTGATATGCACTTTCACTGTCTTAATACCAAGAGCTTCAGGAGTGGATTCTGGGGATTTCACCCCAAAACACAAACTGTGGAAAGCAATGTAACAGGGTGTTTTCCCCCCTGCTGGTTCTCAGGATGGACGTTGAGAAGGGGAAGATCGAGGACACTGGAGGCAGCGGGGGCTCATACTCAATCAAGACCCAGTTCAACTCAGAGGAACAGTGGACCAAGGCACTGAAGTTCATGCTGACAAACCTTAAGTGGGGACTGGCCTGGGTCTCCTCCCAGTTCTACAACCGATAAGATGAAGAAGCGCCAGTTGACAAAGAGGACATATATTTTCTGAATGTGACTTGACTTTTCAGAAAATGTCCGTCTTGTCTCCCCCTTCACTTATCTGGGGCCTGCTCCTATTCCAGTGTCCTCTGGCATCCAGTGACATGCCTCAATAATTATGAACCCCTAATTATTGAATTAACTGGATAGGTCTACAATGTTTTACCCAAATCTAATTGAGTCTTGTGAGACTTTAGGGACACAATCCAGAGTTGAATCTTCTCTCGTAGCGAGTGGATCCCAATCCTATCTACATCTTTGTGCTCCTGAATTGCACTGGCGATGGTAAACAATCTGTATTTGCGTGTCACATTGCAAGGATCGCAGATGAGCAAGAGTGAGCCAGTTTAAATTATTTGAATGTGTTTCTTATTAGTCATGGCTTTTGGTGGCTAAACCGCTAAACCTAAAAGATTTTGTGCACGGGTGAACACTTAAATTTGTCTTCGTTTGGACGCTGTCAGAAGACATTTTATTTTTCCATGTCCTCTTAACATTTGTTAGATATGTGTTCCATCTTTCATATCAAACTTGCAGAGTGCACTGAGTGTTAGGACCTAATGTGATTTGGTGAAATTGGCACTTTCATTTAGTCAACTTTTATTCTTTTGCTACTACTCTTCTGTTGGGTGTGTCTGGTGATAAGGAGCCCAAGGCAATATATGCCTCTATCACTGTGTGATGCATTGTATGGTTCTATCCCTACACAAATAATGTCATGAACCTACTTATTCTAAATACAAAATTGCATCCTTGTGCCACAGCAAGCTAAAGCAAATAGCAATAAGGAATGTGATACTATCAGTATGTGTCATTTTGCTATCCATATATTTAGCATGTTTCTTATGCATTATCTTGCCATTGCACTGACCCTGTAGTAAGAAGCATTAGTGTTATTACCTGAAAGTAAACTATTTTAGACCATAATTGGGTTTCTGATACCTCGTTGGCATTCTTCATTGAGTTACGGTGTGCATATTCCAATATTACGACAAAAGTAATTCAAGTTTCTCTTCCTGCAGAATATTCTGTTTGAGAGAGAATTCAGGTTCCACACTGTACTGTTATAATGTTGCAAGTATTTCGTCTTTGTACAATTTCAATTCTAACACTGCATGATTTGCAATAAATTCCTTTTAATTTAGTCTGCCTTAAGTCATTCTTTTCAGAGTAACATGACAAGCCAAAGTCTTACCAACGGTTGGTTTAATGTTTATATGCAGTTCTGCTGAGGCTCATTCCCCTCCTCACAACACATATTTGTATATTTGGCCACCCTTTGAAAGTTAAGAAAAACATTAGGGAGGAAATCTCATGAAAAAATATGGACTGAACCACCGAAAATAAGAAGTCCACTTCCAGTTCAAAATCCAATAAAATATTCAAAACAAGCGTCAAACGTGACAACCCTTCCATCAATCTTCACGATGTCAACATTTGCGTGCTAATGGAGATGCCGTATCAGTCAGGCTGCCTCGAACTTTGGTCACCAAAGAGAAATCCCCCATTCATCTGAGTCCTTCCAAAAAAGTCCTCAGTTCAATGTTCACAAGGCATTTAAATTGATAATTCTATTATTTAGAAATATAGTCCAATGTATCATACAGTTTCAAGCAGTAACGGATGAAAAGAGCAATGTTTCTACTCTCGAAAAACAGAACGGAGGTGCTTGGTCATCTCAACTTCCTCTTGGTTGAGATTCTCCTGGGCTTTTGTCATGTAAGCTGTTCCTCTGTACAAGCAAGGGTTTCCCTTCTTTGAGACACGGTGTGTGTGTATGTGTGTGTGTGTGTATGTTTGTCTTTGTCATGCATGCAGAGGCAACCCAGTTGGGTTCACACACTGGCCCTTCATTTAGCTAATTTGGTATTCAGAGCACTTCGGTCTTCCTCCAGCAGTATCTGCCTTTAGCGCTGCTCTTTGTTGTCCACCCTATTCATTGTTCTACCCTCCTTCATACCATCCCTCTCTCCCAGTCTAAACCAGAAGAGCCAGGGAGGAAGGAGGCTAGTGTCTATTTTGGTGGTAGGCCCTCCTCAGTTTGAGGCACTGCTGTTGTAGGAGCTAGAGGTGGAAGGCATGGGCGGAGCCAGGGGCCCGCTGGTGCCCAGGGACTTGCGGATGTGGGGCATCAGGAAGGGGTCGCTGGCCAGCTGCAGCACGTCGATGCGGTCTTCCTTGCGGTAGGCGAGGCAGCGGCGAATAAAGGCCTGAGGCAGACAGAAACAGGGAGGGGGGGTGGGGTGGGCTTAATGAACCATGACAGTTTGAAGCTGCATGCAAGTATTGAGCGTCTTTCTGCATGTTTACAGTTGACTAGGTCTGAGCTTGTGTGTGTGTGTGTGACAGAGAGAGAGGGGGGGGGGGGAGACATTACATGTGAGGTATGTAACTAGCCATGTTCAGACAACTACCTTTGCTTCTGTCGTGACAACGGGTTTGGGAGGAAACTGTACTTCTGTGGCCTTCAGGATAGTGTTCTCCTGTAGGATGTCCTGCTGAGACTGGTTGTGACCAAATGGCTGGAAAGACAGAAGAGCAGAGAGGACCAGTCAGAGGAGGACCAGTCAGAGGAGGACCAGTCAGAGGAGGACCAGTCAGAGGAGGACCAGTCAGAGGAGGACCAGTCAGAGGAGGACCAAGGGAAACGTGCAGCGGAGTTATCTGCACTTTGAGTCGGAGCATTCAGAGCTACCTTGCGTCCATAGAGGCTCTGGTAGAAGATGACCCCCACGGACCACACGTCCACCTTGTTGGAGATCTTGGGGGGCTCCTTCCCAACCACAAAGCACTCTGGGGGGAGGTACCTGAGAGAGAGAGGGCACACACGGTCAACCATGCCTAGTTGTGATACTGCCCGAAAATATCCAACAAATGATTAAGCGGTGCAATGATCTGTCTTGGGTGGAGAGGGTTGGATGTCCTCACCAGTATGTCCCCGCCCCCTGTGAGGTCAGCTCCATCCCATCCACAGAGTTGTAGCTGTCGTCATCCATGATCTTGGACAAGCCAAAGTCGGTGATCTTGATCTCACCGCAAGCCGTTCCGTTGACAAGGAGGATGTTGCCTACCAGGCCGTGAAAGAGAGAAGAGAGAGGGGGATTTCATGTGACGCGAAACCACTGAGGAAGTTAGCTCTCGGTTTTCATTAACCCCTAATCCTGTATGTGCAACACGGATGTAAGCTCAAATGTCAGGGGAGACTAATTCAGTACATGTTCTATTCTCGCGTAAGTCAATTTCAACTTGTGAAATGAAGTTGCCACGGAAACCCCCCCCGTCAAACGCGAGAAGCTAACCGGGTTTGAGGTCGTAGTGGATGATGGGCGGGCGGATCTCGTTGAGGTACTTGAGGGCGTTGACGATCTGCATGATGATGGAGCGCCCTTCCTTCTCTGACATCAGCTTGTGCTGCTTCAGGTAGAAGTCCAGGTCGTTCCCCTCGCAGTACTCCAGCACCGTGCAGAACCTGGGGCGGAGCAGGACCACAGAGTGAGCTGCTACGCTCAGCAAAAGCTAGGATTGACTAAATATATACCCAGGTCATTTGTGAAATAACGGATACTTTTATATGTCAGTTTGAACGTAAATGAAAACGTAAATTTGAATAGTAAAACAACATAGATAGTGGAAGACTCACGAGTCTGTGTCAAGCGAGAAGTAGTCGTAGAGTTTGACTATTCGGGGGTGGTCCAGTTCCTTGTGAATTCTGTACTCTCTACACGCGTGTCTGAGGACACGCACAAAGGGGTATAAATATTAGCAAACTGTTTTCATTTGGATGAAAGTATTTCCAATCAGCTCAGTACCTATGACAGAAACATTCAAACACATCGTTTCCTTGAAACAGGGAGGACACTGAAAAGGGAAAAAATGTTAGCCAGTATCAACAGCTTGTACTCAATGATTTAAACCTCCACGTCCGAGACATTCGTGAGGATTAAGTTAAAAGCCCCTTTTTCATGGACGGATCAACATATGGGAAAAGCTGACAGTGAGCAACATCGCGGTACTAAAACACGAAGAACGTGTTGTGACTTACTTGTGATAATTCTCCTTCTTCTCATCCCTCCAGTTCTTGTTGAGCTGGTGGATTTTAACAGCTACGTATCTCTGTTCTGTCAGGTCGAAGGCCTGCAGAGGGGGAGACGGATGAAACCAAACCAAGCCAACCCCAACCCCCCTTCCACCTGATGTGGATCCAGCTTCTTCCATTAGAGAGGCAGTTATGTGCTCCAGGAGAAGCAGATGAGAGAGAAGCAGTTCTAACCTTATAGACTTCACTGAAGCCACCTCTTCCAAGTAAATATAATAGAAGGTACCGGTCGTTTAACGTAGGATGGTCTTTGAATCTGTGGTAGAGGGGGAAACAGGTCAGTGAACAACATCACCAACATCACCAACAGCAGTCTACATAACACCACGACGTAAGATAACGTCCGATCTCCCAACAAGGACGAGGGGGTCAACACATGACAAGGCCGACGGTGTGGAAAGGTTAGCCAACACACTGAGTGCTGAAGGGGACGTACTGGGAGTTGTCCTCGTTGTGTATTCTCTTCAGTTCCCGGATGTGCAGGTTCCTCACTCGCTCCAACCTCTCCAGCTCTGCCTGGATCTCCGCCTCTTCCTGTGTCCGAGCAGAGCGCAGAGCAGAGCGCAGAGCAGAGCGCAGAGCTGTCAATCATTCGTTTATGCAGGCGTGGGGCCAAGGTGGACACTCAGTGAAGGAGAGGAGTGGAAGAAATGTGGGAGTACCTTTTTTAGATGGCCAAGCCGGAGTTTGAAAATCTCCTCCTGCTCGTGATATTCTGCAAGCGACAACCTGGAGGATAAAGAAGTAAAAAATAAAAACTCCATATTCTGTTTTATTACCACAGTAAATCTTGTGGTTAGACATAGAGAGAGAGAGAGAGAGAGAGAGAGAGAGATAGAGAGATATCAGAGAGCACTGACGCTTCGTTCTCCTGGCCGTTGCTCTTGCTCTTGCGTTTGTTCTGCTCTGGGCTGGGCAGGGGCGTCTGGGCCGCTGCGGGGGGCTTCCTCTTCCCCAGCAGCTTGCGCTGCCTCTCGATGTCCTCCCTCTGGGTGTTGATCCTCTCCTGCTGCCTGGAACACACAAGTCACATGACACAAGTCACATGACTGGCTGCCGGGGTCTGCAGAGGAAGATGTGCCGTGTGTGTGTGTGTGTGTGCGTACTTGATGAGGTTCTGGAAGGCGTAGCCGTCGGTCCACTGCTCCGTGAAGGAGGCTCCGTGTCGCACGGTGGTGAAGTGACCCAGACGGAGACGGTCCTGCATGCTCTTGTCTCTGCACGCCATCTTCTCCTGTTTCGACTACACAGACACACGCACTCAGGACTCCAGCAAACCTGCTCATCACAAACTTACCGGGCACATCAATACAACCCCATATATATTTGATCGAGTATTCATACAACTTAAGTGTTGATACGCAAACATGGGTTAAATTATGCTTGGTTTTCGACATCAAGAAGAACTGAAAACAACCAAGAGCTGCAGCTCTTGGTTGCAGTTCACACACAGTTCACACACACACACACACCTTCTCGATGAGCAGCTTCTTGCTCATGGTGACACACTTGTTCAGGCGCTCCTTGTATCGCTCCAGCATCCTCTGTTGCTCGTCAATCTGCCTCCTCAGGTCACAGTTGGCCTGAGGACACGGAGATGTAGGACATTTCATTTGCTTTGGGTGCAAGAGTACACTGAATGGATGAAATGTCAAATGAACTGCAGCCGTTGTTGTGTACCGATGATTAATGGCATGATTTGATACGTTCTTACCCTCAGCAAGTCGTCTATCCTTCCCTCCTTCTTCTCCAGGTCGGAGCTCTTGTTGTTCTCTAGTGCTGTTAGCTTCTCTATTGTCAGGTCCGACTGCAAAATAATGTAAACATTCCATCAACATACATTTAAACGGTTACAAGATTTTAGATTTCCCCAAAAATCCTGGGCTTTACTGAATCTGGGTGTGAAGGCAAATATTCTAACCCTTACGTGATTTTTGGCACAGTAAAACGTGTTTTACTACAGCTAACAGAGCAGACGTGAACTTTGTGCCAAGGACAACTGTGTCTATGCCATCTGTGTGCTGGTGCAGGTGGGCGGGCAGGCAGGCTGACGGGGCAGGCAGGCATGACTGGGGCAGGACCAGGGCATGATGGGGTAGGCCAGGGCATGATGGGGTAGGCCAGGGCATGATGGGGTAGGCCAGGGCATGATGGGGTAGGCTGGCTCGTTACCTGAGTGGCTTTGTGAGAGGAGGAGTAGGGCAGCGCTGGCTTTAGAGAGGAGGAGGAGGAGGAGGAGGGGTCCGTGTGGCCGGAGCCTGTGGATGAGGGACTGCCCTGCTGGACCTGACCCAATCAGAAAGAGGGAGGGAGGACAAGGGAGAGAGACAGATGGAGAGATTTGTTTTTGAGAGAGAGAAATATGGAATCGAGGTATTTATTCTTAAAAAAGGTAGTACGTTGCCCAAAGTACATGAGTTGAACTTGGTGGCGATAATTGCACAAACACAAAAGTTAGTGGAGTTGAAAATGAATGAAAGTTAATGATGGAGCTGTTAGTTACGTATTACAGCAACAGAGGGAGAAAGGAAGACATACTGTGGAGCTCACCGGCACTGGGGGGTTAGAGAGGGAGTGCTGAGGTGAGGAGCGCACCAGTGGAGGGATGCCCCGGGCTGGACTGGTGCCTGGACAACTACCACCGGCAAACTGAACCAGGGAGGGAAACGATAGCAGAACGAGGGAGGAAGTGATGGTACGGCACAAAGAGAAGAAGAAAGAGAAGAAGAACGAATGTCAGATACAGCGAGAGGGGGGGAGACAGTGCGACAGAATAGTCATTTTGAGAGTTAATTCCAAGACACGGAACAAGCCCAGAGCTTGTTAGGTATTCACAAAGAAATAAATCAAGGGTGTTTTTGAAAGGTGTAGCCCTTGACAGGTCTTTGAGACAATTGGCACGTATAGGTACAATATTCACTCACCTCAAAGTAATCGCTAATTTTGTGCCCTCTCGCACCTCCTTTTCCTGGAAAGTAACAAAATTGTAAATGACACATTCTCTATGCGAGTGTTGGCCAGTTTGCCTGCTAGCAAATGAAGTAGGAGAATAATGACCCTGTCCACTGTCATACGGTTCTCCTTTCCTCTTCCTCGTTCTCTGGTCATTAGGCTTCTTCTCTGGTGTCTGGGGGAGGAAAAGACAGCTGGGGTGGACTCCTTGCATTGAAACCCAAACGCACCTCCATTAGAGGATGCAGAAAATCACTTCATCAGCATTATTTTGAAATGTTCCCTGACCAATCACTGCACTAATTGCAATACTGTTTACCGTGGATACCAATCCACGGTTGACATGTTCTTTTGGAGGCCACTGTGATAACCTCCAGCTGTCCCCATGTACTGACCTCCAGTTCCTTGTCACTCAGTGAGCCCACACTGCATAGACTCTGGTTGGATGATTCATTCTGTCCTGAACCCTGGAAAAAGGACCGAAGACTAGTAAATGATGATAGGCCTACATGTTGTTGTCAGCATTAGCAACCCATCAAATACTAGCGGAATTATGAGATGTTGCTCATTCAATAAAATCCCTGTGCATGCTAAGTTATTATCCAACGCCAAGTGATCCAGCTTTGGCAATAGGAAACTCCATACATACTCAACCCCATCCAAAAGGAATCATTGTAACCTGTATAATCATAATAATTATGCAACACTTGCATTGTCTCATAGCCACGTATTTTTCCCACCCTGGTTACTTGCAGTAGGCTGCATTGCAAGTCCGGCTAGTGACTGGTCGATGATTGTCTACAGGGTACCTTGCATCTTGCCAACAATCTGCTTAAACTAAAGATGACTGATAAACAGATAACTGGGCTGCCAGAGTTGCCTGCTCAAGGTCACACAGCCCCATCTGTGATACACATTCTCTTACATAAAGAAGCAAAGAAAAAAAACTTAAATGCACAAGCCTACGTCCATTGCACTGACACACATATGCATGAGCGCTTACTCAATACTGTCCTTCTGACACAAACACACTGATTTTCACACAAACACACCCTTCCTACACACAGGCTGTTTCTAGCCGACAACATCAAGCCAGCCAGTTCTGAAGCCCAGCAGTCACATGGGTCACATGCTCTCCGGGGGCCACCATTTTCTAACACACCGAAAGCTCGGCTCAAAAAATACACGCCTGCAGTCTGGCTGGCAGCCTGTGGGCCCCGGTGCTTCAACAATACTGTTTTCATTGTCAGACAGCACAGGCCTTTTCCATATATCAGCACAAAAAAATGTTTTTCTATCAAATGCCAACATCTTTATTTAATGGGTAAGATCTTAAGACCATTTAACCCCCTGTGTTTCTGAAAATGTAGCCTATACAGGTTATATTTCTCTAAATGTTATTGGCATAAGGTTACAGTAAAAAAAATAGGTGACAGGAACTTCAACAAAAGATCTAGGCCTTTTGGGGTTAGTGGAGTGGGGAAGAATCAACAGTTTCGTTGTTGAAGACAAAGGGCTGTGGATAACACAAGGATGGGTTATGTAACAGGATCTGCAGTGTAAATTTGGGCCAATCAATGCAAGTTTATAAGTGTTCTGCTCTACCCTGTTTGACATCTAGGATGCATTCAGACACTACAGGGTTCAGGAAACGCCCCAATTTGGCCAGTGAATTTAGAGACTATTCCATTTTATAACGTTCCTCCCATACATAATCCCTTAATCACAGATCAGTGGGGTCTCCACCTATTATCAACCTTCCCCCCCTCCCTTTCCATGCACCTACATATAGATGTCAGATATGTAAGTGGTGATACGTAGATAGACAGGAAGAAATGCTGTGTGGAAGTACATTTAAAGATGCCGACCTTGGCTACTCCGACTCCTGTGAAACGGGCCTCTAGCAGTTCCTGACGCCGGGGGTCCAGGCTATGCAGCTCTTCCATCATGTCTGCGGTAAGACAAAGGGGTTAGAAGATAAGTACATTGATCAAACGCATTAACCTCACACGCCAGTTTGAACAGGTGAAAGAACTTCAAATTCCAAAATGATGCAACAAGGAATGACTCATTCTTCCTCCAGACACTGACTCCAACTCCTGCTACACAGCATCATTATTACACAATAAGCACAACAGCAATGCCAAGATTTATCCAGGATATCAGTTTGTCCAATTACCTAGGTATTATGCAACAAAAGGTTGATGTACTATGTTGAATAAAACCAGGGGGTTTTATTTTGATGAATTATCTTTAAAGTGGACGGAGCCCCTGACTTTCTTCTTCCTCGTAAGAGAGTAATATTGCCCAAGCCAGGACTCAAATAAATCATTTGGCAGGGAAAAATAACCCAGGGAGCCTTCTAGACATTCAACACATTAATCAATGGATGGATGACCCAATAAAATCAGACAATATGCTTTTAACTAGACTTCAGTGGATCAGGGTTCTTTTGTAAACAACGGACATAATACATTATGTATACTGTATAGACAACATGTAGCTTCGAATACACAAAGACAAAGCGGATAAAATACCAACACAGCTGTTAAAAAACTAGGCTGTGTCATGAAATGTAATGAGTGGCAACACCCAACTCTACAACCCTTTGACCCATTTGCTTGTCAGCTAACTAGTTAAGTTAAATAGCTAAACAGCTACCTGTAGCAGGGCAAGCAAATGTTTTGCGGTGTTAAATTAGAAAAATCCATTCCTACGTGAGATAACTACTAAATGTGTTGCTAAAAATGTTGTGCTGGTCTGAACTAGGTAGCTGTATACGAGAAGTAGTAATGATGTTAGCTGACTAGTAGCTACCTAACTTGATAGCTTACTGTACCTGACTAGCTAGATCACTAGACTTACCAGCTGTGCTAAATTGCTTAGCAAGAGTGTAACTTCCAGTTTATCTAGCCTAACGTCGATCTAGCATTTCAGACAATACATTAATGGCAAAAGGCAAACTATCAACTCCACTGACAAAAAGCTGGTGAAAAGACAACTTTTTTTGCGTTAGTTGGCTAACATGTTATTGAGCTAGCAAACATGCTAACGTAAGAGACATATAGCTAGCTACCTGCACCGGTGTCGCTTCCCAGTCGAGGGCTTTATTTAGTCCTTCTCTCGGGCTCAGGCTGTGGTTGCTGTCCCTTAATCTCTCCAAAGCCCGGACACTTCACACAAAGAACCGTTCAATACAGCATGGTCCGTGTTCATGTAGCCTACTAGGACTCAAAAATATAAAAATGCACCCATAGCTAACCAACTAGCCAGGTAGCAAAAAAAAAAACTGATGGGCCGAGATCCTCGAGGGTTTCCACGCCCGCCTAGCCGCCCCTGCACAGGCAACCCCGGGGTTGTTTGTGTATCTTCCTTGAAAATGGCCCGATTGTTGTTCTATCTGAATATCCGTTTCCAAGGGCGTCGAATGACATTTAAATTGCCATTGTGCCGCAGTTATTAGTAAAAGACGACAACTTTTTGACCCCACTTCTTGAAATAAGCTAAGCTAACGTCACTAGCAAGCTAGCTACATTGAAAATAGCAAGCAACCTTTTGGCCAGCTAGCATTATTAGACTGAGTCGAGCGATTAAAGATCAGAGATGGGTTCAATCCAGAGGCGAGCTCAAGAGAGACAGGGTTGTGTACTGCTATATTTGCAGTGCACCATGAACCCCAGATCCCAGTCCATTTGATCCTGTACGACTGTTCGGATAACATATATAAACACAACGTGAATTATTTCAAAGCTAGAGTGGAGGGACCAAGAAAACAGCAATCACAGACAGGTTAATTCTATTTTGCAGAGAGGTAGAGACTGCTGTGTCAAGTCGCAGGGATGCTGTTGCGTATGAACAATTTAATGTCACTCTGCCAATACAACTCTTAATGTATCAATCGCATTAATGGAATATATATTGACCATATTAATGAAACTTTGTATAGCCTAGTTAGATTGTAACACATTTTCTCAATTTCAGTTTTACATTCTGAATTCTCCTGTACTGTAGCTAACTCTAAAAACGACACCTACCCATAATCTAAGGTAATCAAGAGTATACAAATATTATTTGTAGGACTCTGTCCTGCTCAGATACCATGTTGATTAAATATGCCCTTTGAAGGGTTGATGTGTGGCTACCCTCTATTCTATTATCCTCTACAGTCCCCTGTGGTGCTGTGGCTTTGATGGGTCTTTTTGAGGAAGAGGAGGCTAATACTAGGTAAAATACATTCACAGGTGCACACCTTTACCCTCCACTTTTGTATCACAACTTATTATGAATGTATTGTAAAATCCCAATCAAGAGTTCTAAGAACACACTATTTAATGTTTTGCATGCGCTGTTGCCATAGTCTACCAATTATTACCAGCAATATATAAGAGCCCAGAAGATGGAAACATTGCTGTACTTCACGCACTAGTTTAATTTGCCCCCACTGACTGGAGACTGCAGCCCGAAATACTGCCTTGAATCTATCTTCTGGAGGACAGTAGCAAATGTATACTAAGAACATCGTCATTCATTTTACATCTACCTTTCTCTCAATTTTACATAGAGTAGGCTAGCATATCTCCATCCTTATCACTCTTTTACACCCAACAACCCTCTCCATTATTCTAGCTTTTAAAATTGTCTTTCAATCTTTCAATTGCTTTTTAAATGATTATTCTCTCCACCCTTTCAATACTTTTTTTCGGGCAATGGATATCCTTCTTTCTATCACAAACTTTTTCGATTAATGTTGTCTCCTATTATCCTTCTATCATTGTACTTATTCACATGAGCTTTCTTTCACTCATGTTCAAAATGAGTCTCTTCATCATTCTATCATTCTTTTCCCCAAATTATTCAATTTCCCTCCATCATGCTTTTTCTAATATACTCTATCCTGCTATCTAACAATGGTATTTCTAAGATTTTTGCAGATAAATATATTACACTGGTAACAATTTTCTTTTTAGCCTCCAAGTTTCCAAATTGGAATATGTATTAGATGAGATAAGATGTCACTTTATTTTTCCTGACGGCAAATTCAGGGAGACAGGAGCATGGTGCAAAAAGAAGCCAATCTGATCAGCGGAAACAACATTGTAGGGCGCTATCCACCTGAGCTTAGATTGGCTTGAGCCATAGACTTATATACAGTCTTGAGCTCATCAGCAATTGCCAGTGTGTATTATTACTGACCAAGGTACGACTGTAACGGTACTCGACCTCAATCAAGAATACTTTTGTGAAAAATTCAACGAGTTATGTCAAGCTTCTTTGAGCGGAGGCAGAGCTAATAAGGATGATTTAATCTTCAAAATAAAAGACAACACGCAATTTGTACTGTCAGATTTCATTCATGTAATATGTAATTTACACGTTTGACTATTTATGTATTACTTACATACTTTAGATTCAGCTCAGCCCAGCTGCAAACTCATCACACCAACATGGGCACTTTAGCACACATTTCACAACACACAAGTATTTTATTGCGTGACCTTTATTTTGGAGATTTCAGAGCGCTATTGGTGCATCGTGGCGCTGGCAACATTACTAGTTACGAGCTGAAATATTCTGCGAGAACCCTATCAAAATACTTTCTGCAATCAGTATCTTACTTAAATATTTGATTGAAACCCCATGATGGATGCAATATACACCCAAGGCATCTTGATAGCTGAAACTCTTCAGCAAAAAACGAAGAGTCAAGAAAAACTTTGGCTGATTGCCACTCACCTCGGGGACCCTAAAGCTGCCTTCCTTCTCATCTTTCCATTGGCATATTTTCTCAGCAAAAAGACTGGAGCGGCTATTGTATGGGTAGCAGCTATAACTGAGTGGTTAAATTTGATATTTAAATGGTAAGACTCCAGCGTCATTGGAGCAGAAAAGCTAGCCAGCTAGCACGTGAGCGTATCATTCAGTCAGGTGTCTGTCATCTGAATGTTTGTTTTATGAATGCATATTTAGCCAACCTGAAGTTGTATTCACAAATGCAATATTCAAACTTTTACGCCTATATTTGATTTAACAGTTGATGTAATATTTTCTTCACTTCCGCATTAAAGCAAGGTTCAACCTTGTTGTCAGTCCCATGATGAAACAACGGGTGGAACCTTTAAACATTTACAGTAGGCTATGTGAAGGCATACATACATGTAATTTATGTTTTATCGCATTGGACAGGATGCTCTTTGGGGAGAGACCTTTTTGGTGGATTGGAGAATCACATTTATATGAAAATAACCCTCCCAAGGTCAATCAGTTTGCCTCAACTTGTGAAACAGGTCCAGGTAAAGGATATCCACACAATTCTATAAAAGCAGCCTATCTTGCACGAGCTCCTGTTTCCCTCTACAGCTAAACAACATTGTATCATTTATCTGTAGTAAAAAAAAAAATATTTTGGCCGCGTATTGTGTTGACTTTTGCATGAGTTCATCGTTAAGATTGAGTTTTCTTCTTATTTCGTTCAGGCAGTCCATCTGGCCATGCTATGGTTACCGCGGCAGTCTGGTGGGTGATGGTTTCCTCCTTGGGTTCACGTCTGTACTCTCGTACACACAGGTACTGAATGTCCGTTCAAACCAGTACAAATGTAAACATGTATTAATTCATTGCACCATATTTATTTCCCCATACATATAGGGTGAAATGAATAATATTTTTTCTCCATCTAATACAGTGTGCTAATAGCTGCAGTACCCTACCTGTTTTATCTGCTCCTGTTGGTCGCAGTTGGACTTTCTCGTATCTTCATTCTGGCTCACTTTCCCCATCAGGTCATAGTTGGGTCTTTGACAGGTCAGAATGCCATTATCTTTCAAATTCAACTTTATCTAGGCACCTGATTGTAGAACATGTGATATTAGCCAACATGGATTATGTTTAACTTGAAAACACATTTCTCAAACAGGCTTAATTCTAGGAGTAATTTTGAGCCGTAGGGTTCCTGAACATCGGCCTTTACGGTTCTATGTGTGCTGCAGTTTGGGCCTGCTCATCGGTACTCTACTGTTCCACACAGCGCTAGGGCAGCTGGGGATCGACCTATCATGGTAAGTCTACCCCTTCTCACCTGCTTATGTGCTATAACAATTATTTGTTATAGAGTACATTGATGTAATCAAACATACATTGCCTATTTCACAGGTCCATTTCATTGGCTAAGAAGTGGTGCTCCCATCCTGAGTGGATTCGGCTGGACACCGCCCCCTTCTCTTCACTCACACGCGACTGTGGTGCCATTCTGGGTTTAGGCCTGGCCCAGCATTGGAAGCCCGAAGGATGGACTCTCCCCTGGGCCCCCAGAGCTCTGTGCCTGGCCCTCTCCTCCATGGCTCTCTATCATGTCAACCGCCTGCCACTTCCCATCCAGCCACAGCCTCTCTTCTACGGCCTCTTCTTTCTCAAATTCATCATAGTGCCCCAGGTGGTCATGGTCTTTATACCTGGGTTGGTGCAACTGCTGACTGCCAAAACAAAGAAGGATTGAAAATGAACCTCTGAGGACAAACTTGTATTTTCATGGACACTCCTAAAAGAGGTAGATAAACATGGACTTTAAAGACAGAACAGTATTAAGTTATTTTGAATGACTTTCCTCCAGTGCATCTATTGATGCATGTAGGAATTAAATCTATGCATTGTATGATTCCTCTTCATATTGAATATCACTCATTGTATTGCCTTCTTTATAATTGTTATCAAATGGGTAAAGTGTTTGTGGTAGTGTTGGATTAAAACGGTGCCATCATCTGGTCAAACCAAGGTAATTATTTTAGTCATATTGTACTATTCGATGCTTGTAGATACCAAAAAAGCTTACTCCAAGTGCTTTTAGTTTACATATGTTGTTAAATTGCATTATTAACCTCAGAAGTAAATAAAATAACTGACATGCCGGACATGTTGGTAGCCATTTATAAATATGTTATTCTTCAATACAGGTCGACTGTACAGATTACAATGTTATCATGGAATAGAAACACATTCTTTTTATTATTGTTTTCAATTAAACGTTTTGTCACAGCGCTCTGAAAGCCCACATGTACAGACAAGAGAACTCTGCTTAGCAAGCAAATACATTGAAACAAAATAAAAAATAGAAAACTTCAGTTTGTCGGCGTCTGTCAAATGAGATTGAAGGAAATGGATAAGGAACATTTCAGGACAACTGTCTTCCTACTGTTATCCCATACCCCAACTGTCTTCCTACTGTTATCCCATACCCCAACTGAGTAGCAACAGAATCAGGACACTATACATACCAGATGGGTTTTTGTTAGAGCTCATGGAAATCATAGAACATGCATTAGGCTATATACAGCAAACTCATTTACATCAAACAAATACCCCAGGTTCTCAAGGGTAATGCTTCTGAAAGAATATTACAATTCATACATTTCATTTAATAAATAACTGTTTGATACCTCTCATATAGCAGATATAACTGGGGGAGTCACACAGGCTCTGCAGGCTTTTCTCCAATCAGGGCAGGGCTATTCTGTTCTCCAATCAGGGCAGGGCTATTCTGTTCTCCAATCAGGGAAGGGCTATTCTGTTCTCCAATCAGGACAGGGCTATTCTGTGATGAGGACAGAGCAGTGCAGTTCACTGGCAACACTATGGCCTACATCGCTTTAGTGTGTCCAAAGTAAATCCCGCCTACCTGTCTGTCTGTCTGTCTGTCTG
This sequence comes from Thaleichthys pacificus, assembly GCA_023658055.1. NCBI lineage: Eukaryota > Metazoa > Chordata > Actinopteri > Osmeriformes > Osmeridae > Thaleichthys > Thaleichthys pacificus. The sequence continues at coordinate 13,437,580 of CM042856.1, read as the reverse complement.
CCTGTCTGCTTTGTCTGTCTGTGTGCCTTGTGTAACTCCATGAGTTGCAGTGTGGGTTGGGAACAATTTTATTAATCTCCCTTTTAACAGCTAACTCACTCTGCCTCTCAGTTCAGCACTCTAAACCCACTCCGTCGGCAAATATAAAAATATGTTTGTGGTGAATGGATCCTGCGTAGGAGATTATTTAGGACATAATTGCACAAATTAGACACTTTATTTTCTTGCGTGAATATGTATATGGATGAAACAATGGTTCTGAGAAAGAGAGTGCAGGTCTAACATCATAAAAGATGTTTGGAAAAGACCTGCCTTTGAGAGAATCTGGAGTTGGTTTGAGTGCGATATTTCAGACGGTATATACAGCCAATACAAGTTGTGCTATATAGTACATACTATACATCTCTATATATTTAAAACATTGTTCTTTATGTTATGATTCATTTCTACTTCCTTTTCCTTCAAACAATAGTAATCCTTTATCAAATGTCCATTGTAGGCCCATCTGACCTACACACATCCACTTAATGTAATCTAAATTCAAAGTCAGTCATAACAATAAAATAATTAAAATACGTAAAGTGCACCTTTAGTTAAGAACTTCACAGGCAGTAGTGCAGAAAGGGTTGAATAATACAAAATTAAAATATAAAAGAAAGAGATACCCAATTCAGTTTAAATACTTCACATTGTCTTCAAATAATACATCTGTACTCTGACATTACCTCTCCATAGTGGTAAGTGCAAGAGGACCTCCTCACTTTGGCGCTTACGTGACCTTTGCTGCTAGCTATGTAATTTAAACCTGAATATTAAAAACAAACAAAAAAACACTATGGATTATCCATCAACAAATTATATGAATTAATTTATGTAGTGATGAGAAAATACAATAAATATTTACTAGCCTAAAATTCTGTGTCTGATACAGTTCAGTTCATTGCTATCTCAAAACCATAGTTTGAATACTGCAAAGCTTGAAAGCATTTAAAAATAATGACATTCTACAAGCACACTGTTTTGCAGGTATTCAAAAGTGTGTAATTGTTTCTGGCTATTCTTAGAGGTTATGAAAAAAAGGGAAGGGATTCAGACTATGGCAGTTAGACAGTTGTTCATCATACTAAAGGTATATTATGAGTTGTGTTCAGTACATTTAAGTATAATGTATTAATACCTAAGCTGAATATGAGTACATGTACTGTGACGAAAACAAATACATGTTATAACATAACATGGTAAAGCAAATATGACAAATACAACTAAATGAAACTCATAATTCATAGATCATGAATGGCCCTCATTTCCACCATGTTTACTTTAAAATACCCTTTCCCAGTATGAAACAAAAAAGCTTAAGACTGGGAGAAACAAGAATACAATTCAAACACAAACTGTTTGTTTATATATATATACGTATATAGTACTGTGGATTTGCTTAAAATCTGTGAGCAATTTACAGTACTCAACATATATTAATGTTGTATTACATTGAGCCTAGCAACCTTGATTAAGAGCACACTTTGTATACTAAGGATAGAACATGGAGTCCAAAGCTTCAGCAGGTATTTGGCCTACAAACTACACCCAGTAGTATGTCCTCACTCGCTCCCTGTGGAAGTGCACATGGCTCTGTTTTAGTGTAGACATGTCTCTTTAACAAGAACTCTCCCCTATATGTGCAGAGTTTGAAATGTCACCACTTCTTGCTTCTCTGTAAGTAGTTAATCTGTAAGTCTAACTGACTCCCAATGTTTGTCCGTATGTGATAGTACAGTAAGTCAGAGTTGTTTTGAATGAATCCATCAGATACCAAGGTCAGAAATTAATGACTACCTCCCTCCCATCCCCGCACACACCTCTCACACTCGCACACCTTCACTCACACCCTATCCCACACAACCCTCACACATTCGACTCCACGAACGGTCTCTTTGGTTTGATGGGGGAGGGAGGGCCCTGCCTCGAGTCGCGGGAGAGCTGCCGGTACATGTTGTCCTGGTAGGCCTGTGCTACTGGCAGAGTTCTGGCCATCTTGACGTCCGGGTAGGTGGGTGCCTGGCTCACCCTTTCCAGGAGATCCCCTCCGCGAGAGCCGTTCGCCAGCTTGCTCAGCGAAGATTGTGGGGAGTAGTAGTCCTCTTCCAGCAGGTGTCCATTCTGGGCATTGTTGGTCTTGTTGTAGTAGGCGATGTTGCCTAGCGACGTGGGAGGGCTGTAGGTGGAGCCCTGCGTCACCAGGTTTCCAGGCGACGTGGGGCTGATGGCCGAGTCCATGGAGGTCATGGCCCAGGGCCGTGACGGCTGCTGCAGGTACTGCTGAGTCCGTGCTGTCTTGTCTATTATACCCATGAAGGGCGTGTTCCTCGAGCGGGTGGTCTCGCCCTGGTAAAGCCCCCCGCCACCTCCCTGTGAGGGTGAGATTGGCGAGATGTCATCACAGGAGCGCTCATATGCTGCCTGCAATGGGATCTCCATCTGCTGAATGGAGTTGGAAGGCCTGAAGCCTGGGGTTAGATTGCAGGTTGAACCCGTGGAGATGTTGTTGCTGGAAGGGGAGAAGCGCAGGCTCACGCTCTGGGAGTGGATGAGAGGCCTGGGAGTGGACATGTTATGCTTGATCTCGGTAGTGTTGGCGCTGATGGGGCGTCTAACCATGTGGGAGATCTCGGGCGAGCCCAGCTGGCACTGGGGCAGGGCATTGGAGCGCTCCAGCTCATGCTTTGAGACAGGGTAGTAGGCGGCTGACTGGCTACGGCTAATCTGGGGGGTCTGGCTGTAGCGGATGCCCCCACTGCTGGCGCGGTAGGCTGAGGAGGGGCGCTGGGGTAACTCGTCCTTCATCAGGCTTGACTCCATGACCCCTCCTCGACCCCCGTGCTGACAGAGGGCCCCAGCACTCAGGCTGCCCTGCACCTGGGTCATGGGACGCCCGTCCAAAGAGGGCTGGTAAACTAGCCGGCTCTCCACATCCACAGAGCCCCCCTGGTAGCGGCTGCTGATGGGGTGCCCCATCTGGCCGTAGCCACTGTTTGGCTGGTTGGTGCGAACAATCTGGGCCATGGAGGGCTGCAGACGCAGGCCCTGTACCTGGGGGTGCTGGGAGGACAGGGAGGCCTGCGAGGTCAGCTGGAAGGACCTCTGACTGCTCATCTTAGACAGGGGGGATTTGGGCCGGCTGGGGAGCTGCTCCTGCTGGTAGCGCACAGGCGAGCCCGACTGAGACCTATACATACACACGTTCTCCACGGGGGGGCTGGCTCTGTACTGCGGCCCCCGTCGCAGAGGGGAGGGTGGGGGGCTCTGTTGTTCTGGTGGGCTGAAACAATAGGAGGGCTGGTTCGCTGGGGAGGTGAGTGGGGGGCTGTGCCGGTAGTGGGAATTCTGGTGGGTGGGGGACAAGGAGGGTGAAATGGTCTGGTAGGTTTGACGGGTGGGGGAGGACATGGAGCTGGAGGTGGGATGGTAGTCATAAGGCTGGCCCAGGGGGGAGCCCCCTGAAAGGTAGACCTGGTCATGGTGGGTGGGAGAGAGCGGGGGGCTCTGGATGATGGGCAGACTGGAGGGATTGGACAAGGCCTCCAGCTCCTGCTCCAGGTAGACCTCATCCTCAAACAGCTCCTGGACGGACTCCATGTCCTCCAGCCTTGGCTCTGGGGGAGGGGGGAGGGGCATGTCCAGGATCAGCTCCTCCTCTGGGGGCGGAGTCGGGGGCGGTGAGGGGAGGGGCTCCAGCTCCTGCTGTTCCTCCAGACTGAGCTGGTGGCACTCCTCCTCCACCCGCTGCAGCAGCCGCTGGATCTCACGGTTGTTGGGGCAGTGCTTCATGGCTTCATTCAGGTCCTCTAAGGCTTCGGGGAACTGCCTGCAGAGGACCGGACAAGGCATGTTTAACATATGGCGAGTTACAGTCAAATGGATGGATGATGGATTTGAAACATGAGCAGGTGATAGAGCATGGCCTACCTGCTGCTACGCTTGGCACGAGCCCTGGCATAGTATGCCTCGTAAGAGTTTGGTTTCAATTCCAACGCCTTGGTAGCAAATTCTTCAGCCATCCCAAAGTCCTATAAATGGCAGCGTCAGGGTAGCAGGGACGAACAGAATAACCATAAGGGTCAGATACTGGTATGAAATATACTATAAATAGATAGGTAGACAACTTCCTGGACAACCAAGATTTTAGAGAAAGATTTTCGAAGCCTTCATCACAATTTTCAAACTCACGTATATTTTCCGCCGACATCTGGACAGGTTAAGGAAAATAGAAACTTTGAGCTCCCCGAAAGCCTTCAGGTCCTCACTGAAACCTTCACGAGGGAACTTTTTGAGGGCGCACTGGTAACGCTGTGCAGCCTCCTTCACCTTTCCCTTCTGTCAGAGAAACACAGAGACAGGCTTCTAGTGAGACATCTACTGATGGAAATGAGACAGTTACTCCTTTGCCAAAAAAAGAGCATCGTAATGTCATGTAATTTGCATTGGTAAATAGATTTGCGGAAAATGCTAAATACCGAACAAAACAAAACAATTTAAAAGACATACACTATGAGCTGTCGTTTTTTCCCCCAGAGGTAAAGACCCTCACCTTGTAGAAACTGTCTCCTTCCTCAATCAGTTTGCTAAGTAGGATTATCATGATGTCAGGTTTGGAGGTGGCCATTGCCCATGTGGCTGGACCTGGGGGGTAGACAGAAAGCACAGAGAGAAAGATGAGCAACCAAGGGAGATAACAACACAACAAATGGGAGGGAGCAATTGGTTACAAGACACAGACAATAACAACAACAACAACAAACAAACAAACAAACAAACAAACAAAGAATGAGGTAGGTAGACAGGCATCAGCTGCAGAGGAAATTAACCTATTCTATCCTCTGGCCTCGGTACGGTATGGTACAGTAGAACTGCTAGAACAATATGCCCCAAAAAAACTAATGTCCCTGCATGAACTAGAAATGTGGACATCGTCCAACAGAATTCGCAAAAAAATTAATGGATGACGAAGTATCTAGTCCAATACTTCTACTTCTGTCTGCGATAGCCATCTTTGAAACCCCATGCCCGCACAGAGAGCAGAAGAGGAGCAGGGTTGGTCGAGCACATGAACACACAGAACAGGTGGGCAGGCCAGATCACGTTAACCTCTGTGTGGAGAAGTGTGTGGAGCAGGACGTCAGGGCCGAGTGCCCTGATACCCTACCAAGAGGAACTAGGCACAGTCTATCACCTGAACCTGTAGTAGTAGGCAATACAAACACATGCAGATGCACTATTTCTTCCAAGCGAGGAGGATTATAGGAAGGGTTTAGTCATGCATCTGTGAGATGGAATAAGAAAAGACTTTGTACACAATGTGGTCTAGAGGCTTGGCATGCGTCATAGACAACCTAAGCTGAAACATCTACCTCTAAGCAGTCCAACCATATGTCGATGCTAATACCTGAATGTTATTTTTGAAATTGGTAGCTAAGCTCGCCTGGCACACAGAGACAACACAGAGAGAGGAGATAGAGCTGTCAAAATGCCTGGTGGGGTGAGAAGTCGACTGCCTTGGCTTTACCTCTCGGCCGACTGGGCAGCGTCTGACATCCTGGCGTCGGAAAGAGAGGCGGAGTCAGGGGGAAGGGGTCAGGGAGGTCATGAGCGAGGGAGTGAGTGTAAGGGGAGAGCGGAGCGGAGGGGTGGGGAGAGCGGAGGCGAGAATTGCCAAAGGAAACCGAGGATAAAAAGGTGTGAGTGGGAGTGTTTGAGAGAGAGAAGGCATGGTGGAGGAAAGAGAAAAGGAGAAAGAGGTGGCGGCAGAGAAGAAGGAGTCAGAAAAGGAACACAGAAAAGCAGCAGTGAGAAGCGTGAAAAAGTGCCTTAGCAACAAAAAAATTGAGAAACACAGAAAGAAAACGGCAACAGCGGTAACAGTCATCTCTCTGCGAAACTGCCAGCAGAGAGAAAGAGAGAAAAGAGAGGGGAGAGAAAGAGATTAGAAAAAAAGAGACAGGGACAGTTCAGAGAAGAAAGACCAGAGAGAGAGAGAGAGAGAGAGAGATACAAGAGCAGAGTTACTGGTACAACATTTGAGCCATGAATAGCCAGGAAGCAGCAGCAAGGTGCAGTAGTGGGGCTGGGGAGGGGTGGGGTGTTTAGCTTAGCCTAGCCGAGCTGGATGACTGCCGTAAAGGGACAGCCAGGAAGGCAGCATGGGACTGCCACAACAGGGAGTCTGGGCGTCCTTTCAGCGTCTTGCATGCATGTCTGATTTACAGTACATGACTTTTCCCAACACATTCTACCCGTATATACACAGTGCTTGATAGAAAGGCTTAATGTCAGTCAGGGGTATTATTCTAGAACCGGCAGAGTGAGATGGAGTGGAGGTAGCCTGCTGTTATGGAGTGGGAGACACTCCTAGGTCCGGAGGTCAGGTCCATACCTATCTTGGCTCCTTTCTTGAGCAAGGTGACCACCACGGATGTGTTTCTGCAGCCCACTGCCCGGTCGAGAGGACGCATCCCACTGTAGTCCACCTGTTCTATCATGGCCCCGTGATCCACCAGGAACTGGACCTGAAAACACGGAGAAGAAAAAAAACGATTTTCTTAAGTGTCTTGTTCCAGCAGTGGGGGCATGAGCAGCGCTAACCCTTTATAAGCAATTCTATTACTTTGTACTATTGTCGTGTTAAAGCACCTTGAGACCTCTTTGTATTTTAAAGTGTGCTATACAAATAAAATCCATTATTATTATTATTTAACCCTGACCAGGGCTCCACCTCTTTCTGCTGACCACTCACCACTTCAGAGTCTCCATAAAAGGCTGCCAGATCCAGAGGCGTGCGTCCATTTTTGTCAGCGTGGTCCGTGGCCGCGCCCTGCTCCACCAGATAGTGCACCACGGGCAGATGGCCCTTGAGACACGCCCAGCTCAGAGCAGTCAGACCCTCCTTGTCCGTCATGGCCAGGGAGGCACCTGGGAGAGAGGGAGGAATGGGTCAAAGGTCAATGTAGCAAATGTGGCTACAGCTTAGCTTAGCTGTAGCTGCTGGTAAAACAGTGTAAATGTAAAATCCGTTTTGGCCAGTGAATGGGGGTAGAAAGCGAGGCGTGGAGTGAGACAGAGTGCAAGGCCCGAGCTGGGACAGAGGGCCTCACCCTGAACCAGTAAGAACTCCACCGTGTCCAGGTGGCCCTCGGAGGCAGCCATCATCAGGGGGGTGCGCCCCTGCTTGTCCGCCAGGTTCATGTCAGCCCCGTGGGTCAGGAGCAGGTCCACTACCTGCAGGACAAGCACACAGACCATCACCATCTACCGACGAGCCTTGTCATCGGCTTCAGGTGTGTTGTTCTTCTCTTGAACAGGGTGGCGTTAGAGCCGGACGTGTAGACAGATTTGAAGGCGTGAAGCTCTCTGGTTTCCTGACCTGCCAGTTGCCCTGCCGCACCGCGCTGAAGAGGGGGACGAGGCCTCGCCTGTTGGGCTGGGCCGCGGCGGCCCTTGCTCCAGGAGCAGACGGCACACGTCCATCTGGCCCCGCCCTGCCGCCGCCGTCAGAGCTGAGGCACACAGAGACACAGATCCTCCTTAATGCTGATATATAGTGTCACTGCACGGTTGTGTGTTTGTGAAAAGCCGTGTCTTCACACGCCAAGTCACCATTCAACACTAAGTAGTATGTGTAGACATGGCTGTATCTCAGACTGTAACCAACGCGTGAGAAATAGGGAGATTCCTGTCAATAAGGTGGAATTCTGGGTGTAAAATACCTGTTTCTCCCCACAGTGTGTCAAAGTTGTTGATCTGAGCGCGCTCTACCTCCTCCTCGTCCTTCTCTGGCAGGTCCAGCAGATAGGTCACAATCTGCAGCCACACCAGACAGCCATTTCACCGCAAAAATTAGGGTTTGAAGAAAGTGCGTAACGACTGCATAACCTAACTGAAGATGAATACAACCGAAGACTAGGAATGGCAAATCATCTATACTCACATGTTTCAGACCCTATTGTGGATAAGACTAGCCAGCCTACCTCTGTGTACCCCATGCTGGCCGCAGCAACGAGAGCCTGCTGGACTGCATGGCTCTTACTGAAGGCAGCTGGCTGCTGCTGCTTGCTGTTGCCCTCCCAGGCCCCAGTCACACTGGATGAGGTACTTGACCACCTCCAGGTGTCCTCTGAGGGTTGCGTGCACCAAGGCACACTGGCCAGTTCTTATCCAGGTGGTCCACCTGTTTATGGGAGGAACACACACAGGTGCTGTAGTCCAGCTTTCCTCTGGGCAGTCTGAGCGGGCACCAGAACAAACACGAGCGAGGACCTGCCAAATAAGCTTGTGCCTACGACTCAAGCATCTGGGAAATTAGAACGATTATAAAGGCATGGATCTCGTTGGACACCTGCTTTGATTTGTCTCCAGTTCCTCTCCTGCCCTGATGATGTCAGCTGAGACATGAGCAGAACTCTCTTTCCCACCAACACACACACACACTCCTCCAGCCTACCTTGGCTTTCTTGCGACACAGAGTGGTGACGATAGCCATGTGTCCGGCGGAGGCAGCGTAGCCCAGCGGGGTGAGGCCTCTCTCTGAGGGGGCGTCCACCCAGGCCCCGTACTCCAGCAGCAGCCCCACCATGTCCATGTAGCCCAGGTGGGCGTGCACACACAGCACCGGGGCGTTGGCCAGGACCTCCGTACGGTAGTTCACGTTGGCCCCGCCCAGCATCAATAGCCGGCTCACCTAGTACACACACACATAGCGGAGATTGAAGCACCTCAGAACACAGAGGAGACAAAAGGAACATATAACTGCATCTTTGGCGTTAACCATCTTCCTCAGTTACGTATTCTGACAAACATTGAAACTTGTATCTCTAGAAGCAGGGAACTTCCTCCCTAGGAGCGCGTACCTTGATGTTGGGCGTGTAGAGGTTTCGAAGTGACGACAGCGCGGTGGACAGGCCCTCTGAGCTGTACGTCACCCAAAGCCCTTGCAAGATCGATGAGGAAACCCCAACCCTCTTGCTCAGGCCCTGAGAGATTGCACAGCAACGTGAGCTTGCTTTGTTGTGCTTTCGCCGATGCCAGGAACACGTGCGTATGTTTGTGTGTGAATATGTATATCTGAGTGTGTTTGTTTGAGAGAGAGACTATTCAGAGAGCAGTTTACCTTGAAGATGTGTGCTTTAAGGATGTGGTGGCCAAGCTCGATGGTCTGCTGTCGGTTCAGCTTGTTCTGCTGGCGAGAGAACCAGAAGGCCAGGAGGGTGTGCCCACTCCTAGAGTGGAAGATAAGCGAGTTAAGACTGTGCTCAGATCCCCCAGGCCGGTAAAATCAACCTCAAAACCTTCCCGATCTTTTCATTGGACGAAAGCATCCTATCGCGAAAAACAACAAATCGTAGTAGAACCCACGGAACGGTCTCTCGATCGCTAAGCCCACCAACCTGGGGTCGCAGAGGAACTTGGTCTTCTCTCCTTCCTCCCTCCATATCAGCCACTCCCGGAAGGAGGGGTGCACGAACATGCGCGTGCCGTCCCTCCTCTTCACCAGGAACACGGACAGGTTGTCCACGCGCTGATGGAAGTCCTCCCAGTCCAGCGTGCCCTCCAGCCAGCCGGCGTTGATGGCCTGGTAGATCTGCTCGTCGTTCAGCGGGTGGAGGGACGCCACGGCCACGTTGAGCAGGGGCAGCGCCCGCTCGAAGGACGACTGTGTGGGGAAGCGCATGTTGCACTGCAGCAGGTAGACCTCCGCCAGGTTCACGGGCACCACCTACGGAGCGGAACGGTTGTGAGGAGTGAGGGGAACTTACTAGAAGGAAAGGAAGGGTCGCGGGCCAGAGAGGCAGCGTCTTCCATTCCTCCCCCACCACACGTCATGTTTTCTGCTCAATGTCACCATCACTGAACTCAGTGTGGCAGGTGAAGGGTGAACCGTGGCAGCCATGAGAGGGTATCTACCTTGTAGCTGGAGCTTTTGAGGACCAGGTAGCCCTTCTCGATGAGGTCAAAGGTGAGCTTCAAGTAAAGGTAGGACCCCTGGCTCAGGGCCTTGAGGTGGGAGCTGAGCTTGCCGAAGGTGGTGTTGTCCATCTTGCCGTTGAGGGAGATGTTGTTCTGGATCTCAGGGCTGCTGTGGATCCGGTGCAGGATGTACCCCTGCAGGTCCTGGTCGATGGGGTCGTTCTCCTCCAGCCCGTCCAGGGAGATCCGGTGGAAAGGCAGCAGCTTGGTGATCTCCTGGAGGGAGGGACGGGTGGGTGAGAGAGAGAGAGAGAGAGAGAGAGAGAGAGAGAGAGAGAGAGAGAGAGAGAGAGAGAGAGAGAGAGAGAGAGAGAGAGAAGGAAGGAATAATGGGCGTGAATAGGAGGGGAACACACAAGGGGAGGGTGAATCATATGAGCATTTGGTGACACACACGAAAGTGATTTTCAGTCTCCAATTGAACTGAAAACCAACTGAATTTGAAAGGAGCTTGGCTCCTCTGCCACTGAGGTATTCATGCACGCAGAGAGTGTCCACCCACCTGCAGCGTGGTCCTCACGGTGACAACGAGCTTGAGCCAGGGCGGAAACTTGTTTACTGTTTTACTCAGGAAAGACACGATGGTGTCTCCGTAGTCGGGCTTGTGGAACTCTGCCTCATTAAGTCCATCAATGAGGATGACCAGGTCTTCTTCAGACGTGATCTTCCTCTCTGAAATACAAAGGACATGAGTCGATATGATTATGATTATTATTATAAATCAACTGTAGGGAGCGATTATGAATGGAACCATGACAATAGAGTCGTGTAGAACCGTGTTATCTGTTCCTAAGACACGGAGTGGGATGCCGAGATGGAAGGTGGGACCTTTATAAAGAGCATCCAGGGGCTCTAGGACCGCCCTCCTCAGGGACGCCAGGGGGTCCTGCACGCAGGAGCGCAGACTGAGCATGCTCTGGAGGTGGGGTTCCCTCAGGAGCAGCTCTCTGTAGGCGAGGAGCTGAGGGGCCCGGCACAGCAGGGCCGCCACGTTGTGGACGAACTCCGGCACCAGGCAGGTGTAGGCGTTGTCTGCCTGGCAGTAGTGGTAGGCCACCACCTAGAGCCGGCAGAGAGGAGGGGAAATGACTCAATTAAAATTACAGACGTCCCTCGGAGGGTGTAGATAACACAGCATATTGTTACCCGTGTTGAATCCTAATTTATGATATTCACTGCTATGACTCATTTGGGACTGAGTCAACGTCTTCATGGTGGGTGATTGTGGTTTAATGAAACATAATGCTTATCGTTCGACTCAGTGGTTTCACCTATTAATAATTCAGAACTCGTCGGCACACTTCATATCAGTCCGGGCGACACAGAGTCAGAAAGGATGAGTGCAGAGGAATAATCTAAACCTGTTAATCCATCCATCACCGTCTATTCGCCGCATGACCTGATGAACTGCTGAGAGCCAGTAACATGAACGTTCTAGAGAAGGAGAGGTTAGGCCAATTAGGAGCGCAGCAGCAAGCGCAGGCAGCCCAGGGAAGAGGGGAGATCAGACACAGGGTTTGAAGTGAACCAAGCTTTGTTACAAAGGGCAGGGCAAACAAAGGGAGAGAAATAAAGCCAAATATTGATATGGTGTTGATGTCCACACACACATTGGGCTTAAAACAAATGGCAAACGAGGGCGTGGGCTCAATTATTAATGCATCCAGTTAACACTATTTAATAGTCAAACAAAATGGCTTCTCTGCAGGCATCAATATTTCATGAGTCTCCCCGGCAGTGCTTGTTTTCCTCATCTAAAAGCATCTGCATAATGCAACGCATTGGGGCTGGTTATAGAGCAGCAGGGAGGAGGACAGAGGCCACTACACTGGGGGCAAACAGGGCCCACACAGCCAGTGAACTGGGGCCTCGTTGACCAGCAGGTTTATATTCCAGACAGGTGCATCAATCCAAACAGGGCGAGTACACAGCCTGGTACTTCAGCTCCGCTGGAAGGCAGCTCAAGAGGTTGTGGTGCCCACGGCGGATGATACGTGGATTGGTTGTGTAGGCCGGCTCGGTGACTCACAGGTTTGGTGACAACGTGACGGAAGGCAGACACTATCATTCAAGGACGGTTGTCATGGAAACTCCAGGGTAAAAGAGGCATGCGTCTGAGGGGGTGGGATCGGCCTGGGTACCTGAGAGGCCAGGCGTCTCATCGCCTCCTCCTGGCGACGCCTCATCTCCGGGGTCCCGGGACAGCTGCCCCCCCCCAGGGTGCCGTGGCTGAGGGGCAGACCCTCTCCATCTGAAGGGGGACAAACACACACACACGCGCTCGCTCACAGGTGGGACAAACGATCGGGTTCCCCCGTCGAGGTTGGGAGACGCGAGGGGCGGGTGCCTACGTTTGGGGGACGCCTGCGGGCTGTCCGAGGCGATCTGCCTCATGCGGGTGCCGTGGCAGCTGAGCGCCACCAGGCGGGAGATGATGGCCGTCTTGCCGAAGCCGATGTTGCCCACCACCACCACGCCGCGGTTGTTGCTGGAGTCGGGGTTGTTGAGCTGGGCATCGATCTCCTGGAAGAGCCACTCCCTGCCGGTGAAGACCGAGTCCATGGTGATGCTGGGCACCTCAAAGAGCAGCGGCTTCAGAGAGATGTCGGCAGGCCTGTACGGCGCCAAGCGCACTGGAGAGAGTCAGGAGAAAGATGCAGGACTGTGAGGTGTCATTCTCAATCACACAATATGTAACTATATGGACTGAAGTGAAAACCTTAAGTGAAACATTAGCTTTGAAGGCAGAAACCGTCTGTTTGATTCTATGTCTGTAGATGTACGCATGTTGTTTTCTCACTAGAGGGTGCACTTTCCAGGCAAGACTGAGTATCATCTCAGTTGTGTGAGACTGAAAAAGGAGTATCTCTTAGGTAAGGTTTCCCACCAGAAATGAAAGACCTATCATATCTTTTGATCCTTTCAGAAGTGGAATGTTCGTCATCTCTACAGAAATGTTCTTTGTTCTTAGAGGTCACTCAAAATGGCCGTCTGAATATCTGACTGTTCAATGGAGCTGCCTTGGTCTAGATGATGAATCAAAGAGGATGCGTGTAAAGCAGTAGGTGACAGCTGTGGGTGCGTGGAGGGAGACTTGCGGCCACGTGGAACCAGCGACCAGGAGAGGAGAGAACTTACGGGACTGGGACTGCCAAGCATGGGAGTTAGAAGAGGCTGGGGAGGAGAGAGAGAGAGAGAGAGAGAGAGAGAGAGAGAGAGAGAGAGCGAGAGAGAGAGAGAGAGAGAGAGAGAGAGAGAGAGAGAGAGAGAGAGAGAGAGAGAGAGAGAGAGAGAGAGAGCAGCGAAAAAGAGGATTGGCAGCGTTACGGCATGCCAGTGTGTTCTGTGGATCAATGGGCATATGGATGAGGCAGAATGCACCAACAGAGCCAGTTGAAATCCTTGAAAACCAAATCAGGGAGCTAGTTTGTTTGTGTGAGTGTGTGTGGGTGCGTGTGCATAAGTGTGTGTGTGTGCGAGCCAGGCTAGCCAGACAAACATGTCTGAGAATATTTAATTCTTCAGCAGGTGAGGATGACTCACAGCATCTGAGCAGCCTTGAGCAGGGAGCAGAGAGGGGTGGGGGGGTGAGGAGAGGTGAAGGAGGAGAGAGGGATGGGAGGATGAGAAGAGGTGAAAAGGGAGAGGGATAAGAGGATGAGAAAAGGTAGACCAATAGAGGGGGATTGGAGGATGAGAAAAGATAAGGGAGGGATGGATGGAGGATCAGAAAACTAAAAGAGGAGAGATGGATGATTGTATGAAGAGAAGTAAAAGAGGAGAGGATGGATGATTGTATGAAGAGAAGTAAAAGAGGAGAGGATGAGGTGACTGAAAGAAATGCATTCTGGGTTTAAAGTGAATGCATGTTTTCAGAAAATGTCCCACCTTTAAAAGATTTCCTAATTTTGGTGCATTCTGTCATCTGTCACTTTTAACCATTAAGAAGCTACTGCAACAATTTGTATGCAAAATGTCTCTCCAATTCGCCACTTTCATTTGACTGTGCATCTTTAATAGAAGCTGTAGAAGAGTCGGTGAGTCAGAGAGAGAGATAGAAGAGAGAGAGAGAGAGACTTGGAGGGAGATGAGGAGAGCGGGAGCGTTGTGCCGTGTCCTAGCTGACGTGGCTCACCTCTCGGGTCCTGGCCGGGGCGGCCGGCCACCGTGCTCTGCCTGGGCATGCGCAGCGCGGTGCGCAGCGGGGCGTGTCTCTGCTCATCCAGGTACGCCAGGTCCTCCAAGTGAGCCGAGCTGGTGGCTGAGGGTGTGTGTGTGTTTGTGTAAGAGTGTCCGTGTATGTGTGTGTGTGTGGAGGGATGATGGGGCAGACAGAAGAGAGCAGGCCAAGTAAATCACTTGATTACACCTACATACACACACAGAACATCAGCTCCTGCCCGAGGGCCCCTGTCACGCTTGAGTAGCCCGCTGACGGTGAGAGGTGGGCCTGGCCCCCAGACAGCCGCCGGTCCCGCCCCCCACCGCGTCTGTGGTTCATGGAGGGGAAGCACATGCCACCAGGCATCTAGCTCATCGAGCTGGAGCCCAACACGGTGGCTGCTGCCGCCTGTTCACTCCACGCCGTGTCCTCAGGGCAGCTCAGGGGAGCGCTGCACACTCACTGAGCCCCCCAGCCTTGATGGAGGGAGAGGAACATGTTTCTGAGAGACACTGGGTCCTGCAGGACCCACCGGGAGGAGGGAGTCCTCAAGTCAGTTCCTCTGAATCAGAGAGTAACTATGTTCCCCTAGACCCCTAGAATTGATAGGATTGTATATACCGTGTTTACTTAGCATACAGATGGAATGCATGCAAATCAAACAATCAAACCTCATCAGATTTGAATAGCGGATTGTGGTGAGACTCTCAATAAAGGAACCAGAATAATACAATCATCCCAACCACCTCTGACTACAGATGGACAGAGAGTACAGCATACGGAGCGCGAGCGCTGAGGCGAACAGGTTCTCCAGGAACAGGAACACCACCCTGGTGTTCCTCAGCTACATTACCTGGACTTCTCTCAGGTCCAGATGTCCCAAGAGGCATCACAGAGTAAGGAAAGGTAGGGTTGATTCCAGCATTGTTCCATCTGTCTCTGATCAGCCAACACTGCTGTGACCACACACACCCAGAAGCATAGCCTTGGCCCCACAGTAGAATATTCCAGAAGAAGGGCCCTCAGGAACAAGCTCTGTCTCGGTGCTGTCCAACTGTCCAACTCGCTGGGCTCAAACCACAGCGATTCGTGTGCGTGCAGGAGATAATGTCTCAGCAATCAGTGTGTGTGTGTGTGTGTGTGTGTGTGTGTCACAGAGAGAGTGTACAGACTGAGTCACCACAGTCATGGCACCAACAATAAGCCACACTAGTTTCCCAAAATGGAGAGACTTCAGCAGCTGGGAATGTTGGGGGTTTGGCCCTGATCAGAATGGGGTGGGCATTGGACAGGGGACGGGCTCCAGCACAGCCCAGGGAGACACGTCCAGGACTCTGGGTTAGGAGGAAGGAACTCTCTTTTGAACTTTTGAACTGTGAGTGTGTGAACGTGTGTGGAACATCTATCTGCAATGCAGTAGACTGCAGCGACCGTGCCACTGCGCTAAGACAGCACGTTCAACGGGAGGGAAAAGAAACTGAGGGGGGAAAAAGAAAGAAAGCAGAGAGAACGCGACAGTGTGTGTCATAAAATGCCTCCCGGGCTTAATAAAGGACACCCTTCTGGCTGTGAGCTATGGCTGCTAAATCAGTCACTTCCTGTTTGACAGTCCGGGGATAACACACGCCCAGCCCTATCACTGTCTTCCAATCAGGGCAGACTGAGCAGGCGGGCCTGGGATCAGAGTCTACCACAGTCATGCCGGTCATTTCAGATATGAGATGAGCTCAGGTTCTGCAAGAATACCTTTCCAGTACAACATTTACACAGTGTATGATTATGTAATATAAGCTTGGAGACGATCATCCTGCACTGTAGCTAGCAGAACGTCAATATCAGAACGAGTGAAACAAAAGCTTCTTCCATAAGGACAATGTTAAACATTGGCAGGATCTTGCTATGGATGCTTAGCAGCTGCTTGTTTCCCTTTCTCCTTTCAAGGTCCACAGAGCAAAATGTCAGTTATTTAAGGATAATGGACATTTATGTTCAGTTGAGCTCCACCCTATTTCTCCTCAGAGGAACAGAGAATCATCCAAAAGATGAATTCTTCATTTTTTTACGATTGTTCCACCCTTTTATACCCTTTCACCATCTCCTTTCCCTCATTAAGTAATGGAGTGGACCTTTCTCGTCCTCCTCCTATTCCTCCTCCTTTTTTCTCTCTCCTCTGTCCCTCCATCCTCCCAGACAGCTTTCTACTCCTGCACTTCAAAGCGGTCTCTGGGTCACTCTGGAGGATAGAAACAGATAATGCCCCGGGCTTTGATGTTCCACCGCTGTGCGAGCACAGCCAATCCACAGCAGGTTCTCCTCCTAGCCCCCTCCCTGCTGATGGCAGACAGAGACCGATCTCCCCCTTCTTCCTAATGCATCTATCTCTCTCCTCTCCTCCATTCAGGCTCCATTCCCCTTCTAAAGGATCATCCTACAGGTCTCTATCAAATCATCTCCCCCTCTCCAGCTCATGTGAGCTAATGCATTTTCATGTCAGGCTCTGAACCCTCCTCCCTCCTTGTCGGTCTGTCCTTTGATGGTCTCATTATGAAGGAGAACATGAGACTTCCTTCTCTAAAGCCTTGCTTGCTGCCAGACAGCCAGTGTCACACAGAGGTGCACGACCAGCATGAGGAGCTGGCCTAAGCTCCGACAATCCCCTGGCAAACATATCCTCCACGCGCATGAAAACACCTTGACGTGCACACTCAAGTATTCATATTTCCTTCAGCCAGGACAGGCTGCTCATTGCTATTCCTCAAACCTCCATTGTTCTCTCTGTCTGTCTGGTTAGACATTAGCATAGATACGCACTGTGTGTAGAGCAACTGGTGAACACCTTTCAGTGCTGTGGTAGTCATAGTCAAGGTCATAGTTTCACACATGGGCTAACAGACACACTGGGGAAGAAACATGCAGGGAATAAGATGGGGAGAGGGATGGGGGTGGGGGCAGGGTGGAGGCAGGGGCAGGGGTGGAGGCAGGGCAGGGTGGAGGCAGGGGCAGGAGGGACTCACCTGCCACAGAGTTGGGGCGGGGCATGAGGTACAGGGGGACAGAGTGAGCGGAGTGGGGGGACATGCTCTCCAGGCTCCGCTCAGGGGATCTTGTTGAGGCTGTAGGTGGAGGCAGTCATGTTCTCGTCCACGCGGTACAGGAACGAGTCCATGCCAGACTTCTGAGACTGCCACAGCTTTAGGTTGCCGCGGGAACCCTCACCAGTATTTCGCACCCCGCTCCATGTTCTCAGAGTAGCTAGTCAGGGTGGCTGCAACACACGGGGGGACAGACTGCCCTCAGAGGAAACACAGGGAGGGGGCAGGAGAAGGCTTACCTACATCACTGCAGTGTGTGTATCAGTGTGTGTGTGTTGCGTCAGTGTGTGTGTGTGTGTCAGTGTGTGTTGTGTGTACGTCAGTGTGTGTGTGTGTGCGTCAGTGTGTGTGTGTGTGCGTCAGTGTGTGTGTGTGTGCGTCAGTGTGTGTGTGTGTGTGTGTGATGAGTAGTTACCGATAATGCCGCTGTCTCTGCTTTCCAGAGTGGAGGTGGGGCTTGTGATGGAGCCGTAGGCACAGTCCTTGTTGCTGGGCTGGCCGGGGGTGGTGGGGGGCAGGGTGGAGCAGGGGCTGCCTCCTGGGGGGGACGCTGTGCTGCTGGTCAGGGTGGAGCAAGGGCTCATCCTCTGGTTGGAAGTCAGGCCCTGGAGGACAAAACACGCAGGCACACACGCACAAACACACACAAACACACACACACAAACACACACACACGCAGTATCAGCATCACAGTGGCGTCAGTGGACACACATTACCACCACAAGGGAATCAGTGAAATCACACCTTTTAGCTGGTTATTTGACAGATAAAGAAGGCAAAACTGCAAACAAATATGCCAACCATAAAGCCTCATGGTTTACATGAAAGTATTCACTGAGTAAGCGGTACCACACTGCAGTTTTTCGGAGTTGAACTGAACACACGTTTGTGTGTGCGTGTGTGCGTGCGTGTGTGTTTGAGAAAGACGGATGGCAGTCCGCGGCCTTGCTGACAGGGCCGGTGCACTTCCTGTTCTCCTCCTGTTGCACGGTGCCTGTCACAGTGTTTCCACGGCACCCTGCGGAGACCGCGCCTGATGTCAGCTCAGGTTAGGTAAGAGGGCGCCGCAGGGGTCGGCGGCAGCCTGGCACAGTTAATCTGCCCGCTCACGCGCACACACACTCACAATCTGTCTTTAAAGACAGTGCTCGAATTGGAGGGGAAACTCGGGTGACACTGAGGGCACTGGAAGGGGTGGGGGGTGGGGGGGGGGTGGGGGTGGGGGGGGGGGGCGGGGGGGGGGTAGTGACTGGCCAAGCAGAAACACAGCAGGGCCGTGCTGCTTGTCTTGCCCCTGACCCTCTACTGGATTCAGTCCCCTTGGCCTCTCTGGCCTCTGTGACTCAGGGGGTGCTGACAGCTGACGTGTGTGTGTGTGTATGTGTGTGTGTGTGTTAGAGGACAGGGGGGTGGGGGGTAGGGTTAGGCTTCTTAGGAGGGGTGCTGGGCCCTCTGTCCAGCACAGCTGGCACATTCCCAGGAGCTGGAACCCGGCAGGAGACGACCACACACAGCACGTCTCTCAGGCCCAGCTCCGCCCCCAACAACCCAGTCTAGAGCCTGGCCTCTCTGAGGCAGGGGTGACGCAGGCAATGAACTCTCAGAAGGCTGAGGTGACCTTGCTCTCACAGATAGACCCGCACTCTGAAAACCACGGCTATGATTGCTAGACAGCTGGTAGCTTCCCTAGGTTTTTCCCTAGTGATGTTGGAGAAGACATTTGGTGCCGAAACACAATTACTTTTGAGATGACAAAACACAAGCAGTTAATATATCAAACAACACATGCAAGGGGAGCTGTGCCTGTGGAATTATTGAAAAGATTGCTTTGTGCTCGGGGAACACTACACTACCTCAAACACCAAATGCTACAGAGAGTTGACGTGAGTCAGTCAGTAAAATGAGACATTTGAATGAACCAGCTAGTACACTCCACCCACACCATGCACCTCAGCCCTCCACCCCACCCCCACCTCCAACATCATCCTGATAAGTGCACAGCTTGAGATGAGTGGGCTGAGGGCGTCAGAGCGGTGTCGCTGACACGCCTGTACCTGTCTATCTTGGGGATCCTCCATGCCGCACTGTGCTCCGTCTGGCCCCTCACTCAGTTTGTCTCCCAGAAGGAAGCCCAGCCTCGTCATCAACGTGCTGGCTGCCTCATCCACCGAGGGAGGGGGGCCCAGCTCCTGGCTGGACTCACCTGAACAGAGGAGAGAGAGAGACAGAGACAGAGAGAGACAGAGAGAGAGAGAGAGAGAGAGAGAGAGAGAGAGAGAGAGAGAGAGAGAGAGAGAGAGAGAGAGAGAGAGAGAGAGAGAGAGAAAGAAAGAAAGAGAAAGAGAGAGTGAGATAGAGAGAAAGATACTATATGAGTTTGTTTTCCAACAACAGCTACTGCCCCAGCAGATAATCCAGTCAGAGTAATCCAGCAGACATTTTGTTTGGACTGTATTCCCAATGTTCCCCCACCTGGAGGAGCCTGCTCAACACGATCTATTAGCTGCTTAAAAAAGAGTCTGACATACAAGCAGAACATCCATGCGACTACCTGAAGCTCTCTTGGTTCCAGACATGATCCACGGTGGCTGGACATGTGCTTCTCAGAAGACTGACTTACAGTTTGCTCCACACTGGTCATTAAACAGGCACACTGTTTGTGTAAAGTAAGAGAACACGCCCTCACCTGTGTGTGTGTGTGTCTACGAGAGACAAAAACAAAGTATGCGTGCATGTGAGGACACACCTAACATACAACCAGTGTGAATTCCACATCAAAAGTGACACAGAGGAAGATACAGAACTCTCTTTGTCATGTTGCCTGGCAACTCCCCATAACAAACTTAGGAAGCAGGACTGTGAGGCTGAAGATGACTTCCTGTTATTGTGCCCTCACGCTCTCAGCTACACTATGGCCAGGATGAGAACACCAGGGCCATCGACATCAGGGAGGGAATGGCTTTAAATAAACTGTTCTTAGATATGATTACAAAAACACGCACGCACCCAAACACACACGCACAACAGGTTAGACCAGACAGGTAGGTTAACAGTCCCGAGTGTGGGCCAACAGACCAGGCCAAAAGTAACCAAGCTGAGAGAGAGAGAGAGAGAGAGGGAGAGAGAGAGAGAGAGAGAGGGAGAGAGAGAGAGAGAGAGAGAGGGAGAGAGAGAGAGAGAGAGAGAGAGAGGGTGTCAGAGTCAGAGAAATAGAGAGAGAGAGAGAGCGAGAGAGAGAGAGAGAGAGAGAGAGAGAGAGAGAGAGAGGGTCAGAGTCAGAGAAATAAAATAGAAAATAGAAAGAGCGGGAGAGCAAGAGAGCAAGAGAGCGAGAGAGCGAGAGAGCGAGAGAGCGAGAGAGAGAGAGAGCGAGAGATCACTGCGTGAGATCATCGCTGTGGCAAAACAATCTAGTGTCTACCACACCCAAACAATCCTACAAGTTCACACTGGAGATACAACTTTAAAGGCACAGCAACTGTAAATTAACGTGATCCCCGAAAGCATTCGAATTCTTCCCAGCCAGCATCCAGTAGCTTCAGTCATGACCAGATGTAGGTGTCTCGTCTTATGAACCATAGAAAACATGTACGTGGTGCACAATGAATGCAGTGAATACATTATATAGAGAATCTATAGAGATTCAAATCCATACTTGCTACCTTAGGTCTTACATCACAAGAGAGCAATGGTGCCAAGGCAACACCACAGACAGACAGACAGACAGACAGACAGACAGACAGGGCAGGAAGGTCGACAGACAGAGAAAACAGTGAATACATTAGCAGTGATTAGTCACCACCAGGAGCTCTCTCCTTGATTGAGTCACACTGTGAAGACAGTTCTGCAGGGGGGGGGGGGAGAGAGGGATGGAGAAGGGGACAGATCTGCACTGTCCACAGGATCACACAAGATAACCAATACATGTAATGCATAACAAGCCTGACAAACCGACAGGCAGGCAGTAAATATCAGCACCTGCTCCCCAAAGCGGGATGAGGCAATATCTTCAAGAGACATGAGAACATAGCTTCATCATGTGACCCTAAACTTATGTTCAAGTAGGACAAAGACATTCAGTACATAACACACACGCCTCCCAGCCAACTCCTATCATTTCAGCTGGCAGACTCAAACAGTTCTGGTTGCAACATTGAGGTGTCTATCAGACAAACACGAGCATTCATCTTTGTCAGTATGACTCTCTGAGCTCTCTGCCAGAGAATGCACAAGCTGTACATGATCAGACAGTACAAAAGAACAGCAAAATATTTATCACTGCACTTCACAGAATGAGTAAGAAAGGCAAACGTTAGGATGTTGGAGGCAGCAACAAAAGAAGCACCGGATTGTAAACACAATCTGCTATCATCAGAAACCACGAAGAAACCAGCACTAGCACACGCAGCACGTCGACGCACGTCAAAGGCAGCCATGTTGGATGTCTATTCAGAGCTCCATCAGGTACAATGATGAGCAGCCAGCTGATTTAGAACCTGTGTACGTGGAGTCTGCCGCCACAGAATTTGAAGATGAGGCCCCCCTCCCTCCCTCTCCCTCCTGTCTCTCTCCTTTCCTACCCCTCCTTCTCTCCTCCTCTTCGCTTCTACTGCTACATTCCTGCTCTCTACCCTCCTGCTCCTCCATCCCACCTCCTCCCATCTGACTCCCACCTCCCTGTCTCTCCCTCCCCCCTTCTCCTCCTTACAGCTGTCTCCCTCCTCCTCCTCCTCCTCTCCCTCCTCTCCCTCCTCCTCCTCCTCCTCCTCTCCCACCTCCTCTCCCTCCTCATCTCCCTCCTCCTCCTCCTCTTCCTCCTCCTCATCCTCCTCCTCTCCCTCGTCCTCCTCTCCCTCCTCCCCCTTTCCTCCTCCTCCTCTCCCTCCTCCTCCCCCTTTCCTCCTCCTCCTCTCTACCACCCCTCACCTTCCCCCTCCCTACTGTAGCCTCTTCGCCCGTTCCCCCCCCCCCCCCCCCCCCCCCCCCCCCCCTATATTTTCTCCCTACATTAGATTCCTGAGCTGCAAAGGAGACAGATGGTTGCTATGGCAACTATCTGCGGGATGAGGAATGTGCTCCTGTGCAGCGCATCTGTTTCTCCCTGGTTGTCGGTGGCTCCACCCACTCAGAGGAAGAACCCTTCAGCGCAGGTGAGGGGGTGTGGTCCTACTGGACAAAGGTTCTCAGGTCACAGGTGTGTTTGTCTCTACCTATAGCAGTAAAATCAAAATCAAATATTTCCTAAATTGTTGCTCTTGCTAACGCACTCCAGACTCCAGACTGGTACATATCAGACCTAGAATTCTCTCTCTCTTTCTCTTCCAACATTTCGGATAGAAAGACAGAGTTAAAGTGTTGCTGGAATGGGTCCAGGACAGAGGTAGGATTGTTCATACTTACAGAAGACTGAACCACCACAATATCACTAAGTATGGGAATAAAACTACAACAATTTCATATTTTTACGTCTCCTTCCACATCCAGTAGTGCTGTCCTAGGCAGCACAGACAGCCTCCATACCAATGACGGGTCATATTATTTAGCCTTTTCCAATTAAAGCACTGAGAAATCAGATCCACTATCGACAAGAAAGGGGAAGAGGGGAAGAGGGGGAGAGGGGGAGAGAGGAATGAGGAGGGGGATGGAAGGATCCGCACCATCCAGGATTACAGAACACATAACACACAGCTAAACAGTATCTTAGCCACAAGCCTCAGAAAAGGAGGAGGAGCATGGTTGGGTGTGATTAATGGATTAAGGAGAGAGGAAAAAAGAAAGAGAGAGAAAGAGAGAGAGAGAGAGCGAGAAGGTAGTAGAGGAGCAAGTGGCAGAGATTAATAAGATAGAAAAGAGAGTGAGATAGCTGAGAGTGAAAGATAGCGACACGTACTGTTGCATGTTTTGACAGAAGAATAAAAGACGATATACAAGAAAACCAAAGCCAACCTAATATAAGCAATGTTAGTGTTGCAGGCCCAAACTTACCGGGGTGGTATGTGTCCATGGAGGGATTCTTTGCAGAAGTGCAGGTGTGTGTAGGGGAGTCAAGCTCTGATTGGGGAATGCGAGGGCTCTCCACAAATGTTGCTTTCCGCTGGGGGGCTGGGAGCAGACAGCAAGCATGCACACACACACACACACATAGAGAGAGAGAAACAGAGCGAGAGAGAGGAGACAGAACACACACACACACACACGTGTCGGCAGAACGAGCATGAGGAGAGAAAGGGAAAGAGAAAGAGAGAGGGAGAAAGAGAGGGAGAAAGAGAGTGAAAGAGAGAGGGAGAGAGAGAGAGGGAGAAAGAGAGTGAAAGAGAGTGAAAGAGAGGGAGAAAGAGAGAGGGAGAAAGAGAGTGAAAGAGAGAGGGAGAAAGAAAGAGAGTGAAAGAGAGTGAAAGAGAGTGAAAGAGAGGGAGAAAGAGAGACAGACAGAAGAGGGAGTGGGACACTGGTGCATGCTGGTGCTTTTGCACACGCTATTCACAGGTTTCTGATGAATGGTGCTACGTTGGGCAAAGTATACGCTTCAGGAGTTATGGTCACAAGATACATTTGTCTTTTTTACAGTTTGGAAACTGTGTCATTCCCCAGGCTCAGATTAAGGCAAAGGCAAAATGATGTCACTCGTGAGACGATAGGTGAAAAAGTATTGTCTAAATGTAGTACCCAACACACTGAACTCCTAGACACTGTTATACATGACAACTCCAGAAGGACGTTCAGATACTGGAACCAGCATTCCTGGCACTTCCGATCACACCAACCTCAAAATCTTTCAGTTCACTTGTTTTTGCCCATTCTAACATTCAATCGAACGGTAACTGAATGCCTGGGTGCCTGTCTGCCTGCTTTAAATAGCCACGGCCACATGACTCACTAGGAGCCATTGATTTTGGTGAACGGGGACGGTGTATCTTCTAAACTGGCTGTGGATGCTAAGTCTAGTCCTGTGGCATTAGCTTGTTTTCCAGCGGTGGTCTTCTAACTGGTCGATCTGGTCGATCTCATACTTTGTGATGTCAGGGGATCATTTTCTATAGAATGAATGAAGGTCGGGAGAAAGCCTATGAAATGGATGGACACACACAAACAGTCCACAGCCCAGAGAGGGGAACAGCCCAGAGAGGGGAACAGCCCACAGCCCAGAGAGGGGAACAGCCCAGAGAGGGGAACAGCCCACAGCCCAGAGAGGGGAACAGCCCAGAGAGGGGAACAGCCCACAGCCCAGAGAGGGGAACAGTCCACAGCCCAGAGAGGGGAACAGCCCACAGCCCAGAGAGGGGAACAGCCCAGAGAGGGGAACAGCCCAGAGAGGGGAACAGCCCAGAGAGGGGAACAGTCCACAGCCCAGAGAGGGGAACAGTTCACAGCCCAGAGAGGGGAACAGCCCAGAGAGGGGAACAGCCCAGAGAGGGGAACAGTCCACAGCCCAGAGAGGGGAACAGTCCACAGCCCAGAGAGGGGAACAGTTCACAGCCCAGAGAGGGGAACAGCCCAGAGAGGGGAACAGTTCACAGCCCAGAGAGGGGAACAGCCCAGAGAGGGGAACAGCCCAGAGAGGGGAACAGTCCACAGCCCAGAGAGGGGAACAGTTCACAGCCCAGAGAGGGGAACAGCCCAGAGAGGGGAACAGTTCACAGCCCAGAGAGGGGAACAGCCCAGAGAGGGGAACAGCCCACAGCTTCAGTTAGGCAGGGATTGCTCCAGGATCAATGAATGATCCTGGAGCAATACTTCTCAACAAAGAAACTACATTTCTTGAGCTTATGCAGAATATAGGAAACTGCTGCTCATGTCGGTTGGAACTTCAAACTGTAAGTTACACATGCATATGGAAAGATCACCAGGCTGCAGAGGGAGATGAATATGAAAGAGCCCAGTTTGCCTTGTGATGCAATTACAGCCAGAATGCAAATTACATCCATTTTAGGAATGTCCCCACACCTGCCTTTAGCACAAGCAACAAGCCCTCAACATTTCTTTCTAGCAGGAAATGTCTAAAGAGAATGTGTCAGGTTTGGGGGATAGCAATTGTAACAGGAAACTTAACAGATAGTCAGTCAACTTCTGTCTTGTAGCTGGTCTTCGAGCACTGCACAGTGGATGAAGGATCATAAAGTAAAAGAAGTATGAGATACAGTATGTCAACAATGTTTGTCCCAGAACTACTGCTGCACCGGGAGACGAAGAGGAGCCTGTGTTTTATGGAAATGATTGGACCAAGAGGGCAAATTGTATTTCTAAACCCTTCTCTGTACACAAATACCAAGTACCAACTAAAAATCGAGGACTAACCCTACACTGAAAAACATTGACTGCCCCTTTGCATTTAAAGTATGAAGCAGAACAATCTGCTGTAAACGTAGAATTCTCAACCTGTGGACCCAGCGATCAAGTTATGTCTGTCATGCATCAGACTACATCTGATGCATGATTTCAATTAAAGGCTACATGACATATCTGACACTTCCATGTAGTGGATCAAGAAGAAACTCATTATGGAGCAGACAAAATGAGAATTAGTGGCACATACAGAAGCACTGAGGCCAGTGATTCTGGAGCCAGGAAGAGATAGGCTATCATGGGATAATCTGGATGAGAGCTTCTATCTATCACACACATTCTGGCTCAGTTGGTCTCTGAGGCATGACAAGACAAAGCGTTCATTTCACCATTATGAACAGGTGTTGGCTCCAAAAACGCACAATTGGTGGAATCCCTTGACGTGCTAAGCAGCTTTCCTTTCCTGTCCGTCGAGTACAGCTTCTCAGGCTCCCAGAATATGGTTTGTATGATTGAGTTGGAAGTCTGCCCAACCCAACTAACCAAAACAATTCCACACATTTTACATTTTTGCAATTTTTCCAAACACATTTTTTGGGGGGAAGAAGTCAACATTCAAGTGTCTTTTCCAGGAGCAGCGATAGCCAGAGGAGTGTCCAGTCAAGTGGACCCTGGCTCTGGGTCCCTGCTGCGGCCATGAAGGGCACCCCGACACGCACGGAGCCGTGTGCAACCATGTTGGTGTTAAACTGGGTTGCGCGCCGCGTGCACAAGAAGCCGTTGGAACATCTGCCTTCTCAGCGACATGTCGGAACAACTGGAGCACAACAGGAACAAACGCAGCCCTGTTGAGTACCCTCAACAATCTCCGCAAGCTAATGACAGCTACGCTGTGCGCTGAAACACTGTTTTGTGTGTGTGGGTGTGTTTTTTTATGGTGTGTGTGTGTGTGTGTGTGCATTTGGGTATGCTATTGAGAGAGTGAGTTTGTGAGTGGAAGCATGCTCATGTATGTGTTTTTGCTTCGGTTGGAGCCAGCGAGAGTGTGTTTAGGTTTGTTTGTGCATATGGGCTAGAGACAGTATCTGTGTGTGGGGACGAGTGTGTGTGTCTGTGAGTGTGTCTGTGTGTAGTACATATGTGTGTGCTGGAAATGTGTGCTCACATTGAACTGTAGAAGTGCTGGAGAGGCACCCATCAGTGGCTGAAACTGGGGTAGCGAGGAAATGACATCGGCAGCACAAATGCCCCAGTGAGAAATATTCCTGAATCAATACCAGTAAAGAAGCCTGACCTAAAGTTCAACATGACAACAACACTGCACACATGACAACAACACTGCACACATGACAACAACACTGCACACATGACAACAACACTGCACACATGACAACAACACTGCACACATGACAACAACACTGCACACATGACAACAACACTGCACACATGACAACAACACTGCACACATGACAACAACACTGCTGTAACTCAGGGAGCAGAGTCCCCATGTGGTGTGTTCTGCTTGTGAGGCCAGTGAAAGGCCATCTAGTGGAGCGTGGACCCTGCGGCCGTGGAGAAGCAGGGCCCACTGCTCCTCTCCTGCGTGGATGAAGCTCTGTGGCAGGCTTGCTGACACCTTGATGGATGGCAGAAGGCAAATCTAGTCCGCTAATGAGCTTATGAATAATTATCTGCAAGTGCTGATGCAAGTAGCTGTGAATATAGATATTTGTTACACCCCCAGTATATATATAGTGTGTACACATGATGGAGGGAGTGGAGAGAGAGAGCAAAATTCACAACAAGAGAACCCTCAGAGAATCTTCGTTTCCCAAAAGACATCCAGAAAGGGAAAAATATAGGTAAAAGAATTTCAGCAAATATATTATGCAATCGAAATCACAGGTTAGATATAGAAGAGATAAACTCTGTTTAAACATGACAGCCCAGGGTACATTCAATATTCACACACATGCTCACACTACACCCACACACACACACACGCACACACGCACACACGCACACACTGTCGGTGATACAGGTGAAAAAAAGCAAAAACAGCCAGAGCTGTAAGAGGCAAAGCACGCAGCCATGGTCACTATGGCAACAGCAGAGCTGAGGGTAGGAGTGATAGAGTCCAGCCTGTTGAGGGAGAAGATGGTGACGAGGGCCCCCGGCTGCTGATACAGTAGCACTCCTCCAAGCCCCACAGTTCCTCAGCTGACAGCCACCTCCCTCTCCTGGACCCCCCCTCCTGGACCCCCTCCTGGACCCCCTCCTGTACCCCCTCCCGGACCCTCCCCTGGAACCTCTCCGTGGTCCGAGGCAGAGGAAGAAGTGTCACCCTTTCCTATGTTCCTTCCACAGGAGGTCGATTTGGAGTAAATCCTCTCAAATTTAAAAGGTAAAAAAAACGCTCCTGCTATAAAAACAACAAACCACTGTCACAGAATGGATACTTTAGCTACTGTGGCTGTGCGGTACAATGAGACTGAGCATGCCTATCAATACAGCCTTGGAGAGGATTAGTCCACCAAGGTAACACACACAACGAATTTGGAGAGAGGGTGGAGCTGATCTCCTAAGAAGACTCATTAGTACTCCTTCTCTTGCTCAGATAACCCCTCGGCGCCTGGATTAGGCCTTCACTTTATATTCATTATTCCCAATGCTACATGGTGCAACCCTGTCAGCCGATGCAAACAGACAACGCCATTAAGGAGGAACGGCGGCCTTGAATAGGGACAACAAATGAGATGAATGCTAGCTGAGAGATTAGCTAAGAATACAATGCTAGGGTCTTATGACAGCCGCCCACTCCAGTGAACTCTCATTCCTGAAGAACACTGCATGACTCAGCAGGAGAGGTGGGCTAGCGAGGTTCGAGTGGTCAGTAACTCAAACGCAGCTAACAACTCTGCCGTCGCTCAGTGGTCGGGGTCAACCTTGAGGTGGTGCTACTTTGAGGAGGAGGGGGGGCGAGGGGGGGGGGGGGGAGGACTGGAGTAGAGACCGCCTGCCAATGCCAGAGTGGAGTTAAATGAAACACTGCTCAGAGAAGGTGAGAGTATAATTGTCTAGGACCCAGTGAGAGATAGAGGTCCCTAATAATAGGCTAGCCTGCCTTGACCCCTATTTGACCCCTCTCACAGCTCAGCTTTAACCCCTGGAGAGGGTATTTATAGGTCTATGGTTGGTTGAGAGGTTTCTGAGACAGTACCTGAACCGGCCCCAAGAGGCTGGTCTAAGCTACGCTACAGCTGCGTGCTAGCTCACACTACACAACACTACGCAACAGCCATTGGCTGGGTGGTAGTATTTTATTGAGTTGAGAACCCACAGAGAAACATGTGTAACTTATGAAACATTCAATTCAGACAGTGATTCAGCTAATTGCAGTTATTCAGGTAACCGTTGTCGTAACTGCCCTGGTCATCAAGATCACTGTAAAACTAACGTATGCATAAGAGCCTAAGATATCTGGCTCATCAAATCTTCTGTAAACGTCACACTTCATTAAACAAAAGCACAGATTTTCTGTATTTTCTGACTAAAGAGCATATGGGAACATAGTTCAGCAGCAGACATATGGAGGCTGAGCTGGTCGTCTGTGCAGTGGACTCTGACCCTAACCCATAGATGCACTCACACACACACAAGCATACACACACACACACACACACAAACGCACACACAAACAAAAACAAAACACCTAGAAGTGTGAGACAAAGTGCTGAGACAAAGAATAATGTGTGTTTGTTCCGTTTTCTACATTCAGCAGTGAACACTGAGAGGTAGCATGTATCGCATGGTGATCCCACTGCTGTGTTTTGTAAGCAAATCATTATCAAGGCTATTAATAGCACACTGCGGGTTTCTCCTTCAGACTCCACATCTTACATTGCAAAGTATTGCACTGTAAACTTAGGGAAACCCAGTGGAGCCTACAATTCATGCTGCACACTAATAAACATATCTACTACCATTCACAGGCAACCCCTGCTCAGGGGGCTAAAGGTATTTTCAGGACACTGGTTCCAAGTACTTCTCAACAGCTTCAGAAGTCAGTTCATAAATAGATTCCTGTTCTAACTCCTTTCTCGTACTGACAAAGAGAGGGTTTTTTGTCGTTGATTTATTGCTGGGTATCACACAGAGTACTGACTGTGCCCACTCTTCAATGGAGTCACGCAGTGGGCCTGTTCAATCAGCACTAAGTGGTGAAATGGGTCGGTGTCTCTACCGGTTACCCAAGACTACATGCTCATGCAGAGGATCCAGTTGATTGTCCACTGGTTAGCCTTTGATAAGCACATAAACCCCTTAATTAATGAGGATAAGATCATCATTACTGCTGATTTAATTGTTCTACATCAGATGGTACTGGCTGTTCCTGAGTGTAGGTATTGATGTCGAAGACAGGACTTATTGCTCAGACTTATTCCCCAACTTCTCTCGAGTTTACAAACCGATTCTCTGATACAGGGTCAAGGGACTTCCATGCGGAAACAGAGGAGAAATTGAGCAATTACATAAATCGATACCATCCTGTAGTTTCTAAGTTGAGCTCATGTCTCTGATGCAGTAGGTAAGTGGCCCCTAGAACCAGGCGTCTAACATCTCTACAACATGCCTGAGTGCGTCCCATCACAGTCACAAAACGGAATACACTCAATGTTGTGTCATTAGAAAGCCATTTCTGATGCAGTAGCCTGAACTTTGAACCTTTACACTATCCATCTAGTGAGGTCATAATGGTAGAACGTCTCTGACAATGTGGCACAAGAACAAGTGAGGTCAGGAGAAACACTGACACACCATCATAGAACGACAAAACAATCCATGATACTGCGCCAGATACTTCGTAGACAAATTGGGGAACGCTAACACGACAAAGCAGCGATTCTCAAACGATAAAACACACACACACACACACAGCCCCCACACACACACAGCCCACACACACACACAGCCCACACACACACACACACAGCCCACACACACACACACACGTTAGTTCTGAAAAGCAGCTTCTTCTTTCCCCTGACTTTTCCTGCTTCGAGCGACGTTCTCAAAATGAGTCTAAAGTCATCCAAACTGTCAGTGTTTTCCTGACATGACCTTCACTGATGTACTACGACAGAGGAACACAATCCCACCAGGACAGGCGGCAGAGAGGTGTGACTGGCGGGCCATCAGACCCTGTGATGTTACATGCATGGTGAGAAGCTCTCG
This sequence comes from Thaleichthys pacificus, assembly GCA_023658055.1. Classification (NCBI taxonomy): domain Eukaryota; kingdom Metazoa; phylum Chordata; class Actinopteri; order Osmeriformes; family Osmeridae; genus Thaleichthys; species Thaleichthys pacificus. The sequence continues at coordinate 13,406,791 of CM042856.1, read as the reverse complement.
CCGCAAATGTCGCAGTTCACCATAACCCCCCCCCCCCCCACACACACACACACACACACACACACACCTCCCCTCAGGCCTTCTCCCTAGCCCCCCACCAAGCACACTCTCCCAGCTGACCCTTCCCACGCCAAACAGATCACTGAAGAGGAGGCGAATCGTTGTTTATCACTCGTATCCTGAGTGACAGCTGACATCAAAGCCCTCTCTCCTGTCGGCGGCTGCCCTATCACTGGTGTTGGGGTCCAAAGGCACTGACCCCTCCATGCAGACGCTACCGAGGCATCGTGTCCCTCTGACACCAGCTACATACCCCTAGAGAGACACCATCTGCAACCGAGCTGAAAGCAGGAATCGATACCCACAAACAACACATGGGTGGGATGCTCAGACCAATCTGGCAGGTTCTTCACATCTGCTCCTGGAGCCTACACAGGCACCATGAGCTTCCCACAAGGTGCCGTTTACGACAAAAATACAAACATACGTCATTTCTCACCCATTATGACGCATGAAATAGACAAAGTCACCGCTAAAGAACTCCAACCAGTCCGGCCCTGTAACTAAGACAACCCAGCCTTAGCTGGACCGACCGCATCCAAACTAACAGTCAACACGCTGACCCCCCCCCCTCCCCCCCAGAGCAGGTTAGCCTCTGGACTGGGACAGGCCCAGGCCAGAGGAGGATAACCTATGCCAGGTGAGTGCAGGTAGATGACAGAAACCAAGGTAAGCAAAGAGGGCGGGGCTGGGCTCACCATTCTCAAACCAGGTCCCGTATGATTCTGGAAGTCTCGAGTAGGGCAGCAGCTCTCCTGCTTCTCCGTCCACTGACACAAACAGACCTTCCTCCCTGAATGATGACCAGTTCATCAAAACTCAACCCTCGCACCCACGCTCAGATGGCAAGCCAGGAGGGGAGGATGAAAGCCGGAACAGAAGCTCTCTTCTTCTCCTCCTCTCTGAGGTAATCTCCACAGGTCTCAGGGCTGATGCCGACCGCTCGCTTCAGTCGCAGTAACTGATACGGAGGCAGGCAGATATGGCAGGATCACGAGAGGGAGGAGGTGGGGGAGGAGGAGGAGGAGGAGGAGAATGAAACAGAAGAAGAAGGAGTCCAGGCAACAGTCCCTGTGTAACCATGGAGAGACTGAGAGACGGAGAGCGAGAGACACGGGAGTGACATCTCGGATGGCATCACACCTTCTGTAGAGCGGCTTCGCTGACCAGGGAAGACTGGGGCAGCGGACGGAGGCGTTCCTGAGCAGGCGAGGGGGGCTGAGGACGGGCTGACGGGCTGCCGGGCTCCTCCAGTCCGTCTCCGTGACTGGGTTTGCGCGTAGCGTGTTATGTATAGATGTGAGAGGCGCTCGGCGGGAGCAGGAGCCCAGGTCTCCTCCAACAGATGAATGGCGCAGTGCTGCTGTTGTCATGGCAACCGCCGGGGGAGGGGAAGGAGGGAGGGGGAGGAGGATGAGGAGGAGGAGGTTGGGTACGAAGGGAATGGAAAAAAAGAAAAGGAAGGAGGGTCTTATTAAAGGGACACTGTTTCACAGCTCGACGCAAAAAGAAAAAAAGCTTCGGGCGGCCAGACTGGAGGAAACGGGGAGAGCAAGAGTAGGGCGAGATGAGGGGAGAGAGGGGGTCTCTCTCTTGGAGCCCCGGCACACCCGCCTGTCCTTGTTTTACCCTTGAAAGTCTGGCTTCACTGTTTTAGCATGTTCTGCTCTCATCCTTGTCAATCTCTGTTACTACCATTCCCTTACTCTTGTAAATAGATATGATATGGAATATATTTCATTAAACAGACTCTGGTGGAATAACAAGAATTGGACAGATATGTAAATGATGACATCGCTGGTCTGTTTTTCTTTTCTCGTGTCATTCAGTTTTCTTCTTCCTCCTCTCCACCACCCGCCCACCCCCCACCCGCCCGCCCACTCAAACTCAGTCTCATTCAAATGATTGGTAGACATCATTGCAGTTTTATTCATCCACATCAGAGATATGTGCAAAACTTCAAATAGAGACTTGGAAGTGCTTAAAAGGGATATACCGTCATCTCTGCAACTTTTCAAAACAGCACTCCCAAATGAGAAAAGCAAATGAGACGACTACGTCATGAATGTCTTAAAAGCTTCTCATTAACACTGAGGCATGTCAGTCACGTGGAAACGCATCAAAGTAGGTTCCCGATGCATGTTTGTTCCATTCACATCTGGAGCTAAACAGAGCACCACCTCTCAGTGTATTTCGATACAAATAGCACATTGTAGATGTACAGATAAGGACAGTGCACAGAGCCATGTGTTTACTTACTGGAACAGCAAACTATTTATGTTCCTGTTCCGCTCAGCGACAATGCCAGAGAGTGTACAGAATGTGCCACAGTCTTTGAAACTGAACTGCACTTATATTCAGCTAAGAAAACTCTGTTCATAGAATAAACCAGAGGGTGAATTGCCTGACTGTCGCTTCTGATCAAACTATAGGCGGTGAGGATTTCAAGCTCGCTGGGCAGACTCTTCAGAGCCGTCTCATGGCATTATTCCTGTTTCAATTACCATCTCATCGTTAAGGCCTTTCTCTCCTACCTCCACCTGTGACAAAGGAGCTGAGAATGTCACATCTCCATTCAGCAGAACAAACGTCGAAGCGAGTCCAGGGCGGGTGGGTGGAGGGGGAGGGACGAGAGGAGTGGAGCTGAAAAGCAGTCCCCCCCCCAGAGGCAGCATAGAGGACTGAGGACAGGGGATTGGGATACAAATGGCTGACGGTACATAAGAATACAGCACCTGCGCTTGCTGTCCTGACGGCAGAGCTATCCCCAGTGGAGGCCTCAGCTCCGGTCTGTCTTCCAGCACATGGAGCATGGCTCCATCAGCACTGTATATCCACAACAGCTGTGTTTCAGAGATGATGAGGCTGACTACAGATACGGTGGGATAATAGCAAGGCAACATGATACTTGCGGTGAGAGGGGAGGACAAGGGCTGTAGTTCCATCAGGGGCATCTTGAGCAAATGCAATTTTCCGTCTTTACATGGATCCACGGGGAGGCAGTAATTGTATTGATTGCGGTCGTTAATTCAACAGGGCAAGATGTTGAAATAATGCCATTAAATGTTTCCAAGTAAAGAACAATCAGTCAATCAAGCTGGGTCTGACATGTTTACAGTAAGACCACATAATGGTGCTTAGGAAGAAACCAATAGGCAATCAGTGATGTCGTGGTGTCAGGCCTCCAGTGCATCTCACACTGTATAACAGTCAAGCTTGATCGTACAGTATCATTGAGGGCATGTATATTGATTCAACAGTAGTCGGCACAACAGGAGTTGTCTTTACATCAATGGCACCTGCCAAAAGTCAGAACAGGCTGTAGGAAAACATATGAATCCAGATGGTATTTGCAACATCGGCCTTCAATGACGATGATTCTGTCCACAAAGGCATGGCATTTCCTGAGAGGTGGGGAAGGTGGGGAAGGTGGGGCGGGCTCAAGATGGAAGGCCCCCCCCCCCCCAGCCAAGCTCTCCAATCCATTTCACAGGTCGGCCCGAGCAGATGGGACCCCCTAGGACCCTTCAAGCAGGCGGAGGGGATTAAATCAGAAACTCATTGATTTCCTAAAAAGGTCAACGCTTTCCTAGAGCTTTCATTCTATCAGAGCTGCGGGGGTTGAATAAGCCCAGACACGTTTCCTGAGGTCTGTGGCGGGGATCTGAGGAGGGTAAAGGCAGTTTGATGTGGTCTGGAGAGGCTGGACGGGGGCTGAGGAAACGTGAGGGCGATGGGCGACGTCGGAGGACGTCTGTGGAGGCTGGTGTGTGGGGAAGGTATGGGAAGGGTGGAAGAGGTTTAAGGAATGGAAGGTGGAGGAGGTCTGGATGGAAGGTGGAGGAGGTCTGAATGGAAGGTGGAGGAGGTCTGAATGGAAGGTGGAGGAGGTCTGGATGGAAGGTGGAGGAGGTCTGAATGGAAGGTGGAGGAGGTCTGAATGGAAGGTGGAGGAGGTCTGAATGGAAGGTGGAGGAGGTGTGACCAGCTCTTCAGAGGACAGACGGTGTGAGAGGACAACAGAGGGTGTCTGAGGGAGGCGGAGCCCGCAGACCTGCTCCACCGACCTTGGAGCGGAGGAGCCCGAGCTTTGGCCTCGGGAGCCACTGTAAACACTTGGCACAGCGACACGGTGTGACGACGACCGCTGGGCTGAATTCATTAAAGGGTGAGAAGACTGTGGTGCTTGAGACGAGGCCCAGTTTGGCACACCGTACGACTCTCTCGGTGAATCTGACTGATAGAGATCAACTGAAGTTTCCATTATAAGGACATAGCTTCTCCCAGTAGGTATTGCGGAAGGCTACAATTGAAAGTAGTGTCTTACAGTACCATGCCAACTTTATTAGATGGATAACAGTACAGACCTAGAGCTGTAGATAGTGATGTCATTAAAGAGATGAAAAGAAGTCCAGACTAGACAGTAGGTTTGAACAATATGTTTTGCCAGTATTTGCTGCAGGTGTAATATATTGATACCCCAGATGGTAATATGAGATATTATTTCACTCACATCATGGAACCATTGGTATCTTATACCTCTTCATAGTTTTACTAGAGTAACCCAACATAACCCCTCAAGGCCTCATCTTTCACTGACACACACCGACACAAACACACACACACACACCACACGCTGAGCAAAAGGATTATGGAGAGGTCGGATAATTAACCAGGGAAGGACCCCCCCCCCAGCCCCCCTCCCTTTCAGCACACTCACTTTCATTTTTCTTTATCTCACATAAATAATGAAAACAGCTTGCATTAAAATGAATTCCTCCATTTATTTCAAAGTTCTGTATTTGTTTTGAAGAACAACTTGTACAGATCCTCCCCCGCCAAGACCACAGACACATGATGATGGGTGCGAAGATGTTGATGATGGTGCTACCGCTGAGCTTTTAGGACTGTACTTATATCACTTGCACTTAGACTCCAGGGTAGTTATATTGACATCTGCAGACAGCATGTTGATCATGACGTTGCTAACTCCACAATTGCACTGGACTCCACAATTGCACCTGTTACATGTATTCCTTTTTATTCTTTGTGCAGGAACCATTGCAGACCAGTTTAGGCTTTCACTTTAGTTTTGAAGAACCACTTATTTATACAAACTGGAAGAAAAACGGATTTTAAGTTTTAGATGAGTGATTCATCTTTCAATAATAATCCCCTTGGTGTCGTCAAATTTGATGAGCTAAGTACCTTAATGTACACTTCAGCGGCCCTAATAGAGACACCTGCTGGCCAAAAAGCACAAGCCCCAACTCTCACTGTAAGTATCTGAAAGTGACTCAATGACTTCAAAATCATAATAATAGGTGCAAAGCACACCGTGAGACTTCATCTTGAAGCTAAGTGTAGCGGCGACACAATGCTGCCCCATCTAGGGTTCATCAAAACAACAACTCAACTCTTTTCTAGCAGCGTCATGTACATGTAGTCATTTATCAGACGCTCTTATCCAGAGCGACTTACAGTACATTTAGTCATTTATCAGACGCTCTTATCCAGAGCGACTTACAGTAAGTACAGGGACATTCCCCCCCCCGAGGCAAGTAGGGTGAAGTGCCTTGCCCAAGGACACAACGTCATTTTTCACAGCCGGGAATCAAACCGGCAACCTTCTGATTAATAGTTGGAGTCCCTAACCGCTCAGCCATCTGACTCTACTACTTGATGTATGAAGATAACACCCACAACACCCACACCAAGTTCCCAGAATTCCCTTCAACACAGATGAGAGTGTAGATAGTAAATAAGGCTGAATACACTGCAGTGAACAAAGAAAGGAGGAAGGAGAGAGAGGGGACTAAACATGTTCTCTCCACAATGGAGGACGCCCCGAACAGAGACAGAACGATTTGCCCGGGAAAAGAAGATTGGCTCGCTCGCTGTAGTCGTCTCATTTTCAGGAACCTTTCCCAGATCCGTGTCTTAACTGGGCCTTGTCCCCTGAACAAAGCTCGCTCCAGCAGCCACCTGCCCCCAGGCATGTGACAGGGACTCTGCACTCTAACAGCGGTAGGAATACGACGTGGGGAGAAAATAAATCCGTCTGTGATCTACAAACTATCGAGCAGAACTGGGAGAAGGGTTAATGATGTGAATGTTAATCAAGCAGCTAGGGCACCCTAGTGGTAATACCCATTCAGCCTGGCTGTGTAGAAAGGGCATTGTCCCTGCATGGTGCCCATACAGTCTATTCCAGAATTCTTGCATAGAAATGAATGCGATCAAGCAAAACAACTGCCAAGTGTGGATGTAAGTTGGCATCGGAGAGGAGAGAGATGAACTCCGCCAGTCACCGGACTGCCGTGGGGTTCTTTTTTGCTCATATTTCTTTGGTAGCAAGTGAGTTATAATCACCAGGGAATGAGTCACACACAAGTGTTAATAAATAAAAAGATGTACATGTCCTATCCGGTATTTCAGCTTGTTTATTTGGTAGCTTTGTGAGAAACAACTGGCATTCTGACCATGCCTCTACCTCTCCAGGTGTTCCCAGCTGACATCAATTTAGCTTTGTTTATCATCGGCTTGTTAGCCCCTCCTCCTTGTTATGTTCAACACTGTTTGGCCTCGCAGTTGGATCTAGGCTCATATCATTGCTTATTCAACACAATAGATTGACATTTTCATCCACCATCTACATTGGCTGGTGGACAACACGTTTAGTTATTTCCCTCACATTCCCAGAGTGTTGCAGATGACTGTGGGAGGAAGTCATTGGTGGTTAAGACAGATATGTGCTGGACAGACAGATGACCACAGCTCATATCCAGCATCCCAGGCTCCCCTCCCTGTCAGTTGGGTAATCCTCCAGTGACTAACTGGCATGCTCTGTGAGTGGAGGCCTTGCTTACAACGCGTGACAATACAATTGTAAAGCTGTTACTGCGGGAACTGGGGAAGCTCCTTCCTCCCCTCTGTCAGAACCAAGCTGGAGGTGGTGCAGGGGAGGCAGTGAGGGAGCAGAACAGACTGCTCTGTAGCAGCGGGAGCAGGGAGGCAAACAGTCTGCCAAAGGGTCTTTGAAAGTGGATTCGTGGTGGTGGATTGGTTTGTAATCAAAGTGAACCTAAGCCCAGACATTGAGATGAACTCCGATGCAGCCTACACAGCCTGTTGATTCGGTTCATCAAAGGGAAATTGAATCAAACTAATTCCAACCTATTCCCAGCTAATGTTATTACAGTTCGTTATGGAATTTGTCGCTAAACGTCATCACACATTGTTTCAAAAGCAATGGGACACAGCCTGCCTGTGCCGTGTGTGGGAGAGCTCTGCAGAGGGGATGCTCTGGAGGCCCGGGGTTACCTGGAAGCTTGCTGGCAGGCTGCAGGCGGATGCTGATGGCCTGGTGAGTGAGCAGAGGGGAGGAGGGCAGTGAGCGCGACACGCCCTCCATGATGCGGATGTGCTGCATGCCCTCCGTGATGGAGAGCGGGGGCGCGCTGTAGTCTCCCTTGAAGGCGCAGTCGCTGTCCACACTGCCTCCTGCAGGGGGGGAGGACACACAGCGAGGGCCTTGGTTACTCCAGTTTAGCACCGAGAAAAGGGGGAGGGTCCTGAACACACCATGATACCCCCCCCCCCCCCCCCACGTGGTGCCCTGCAGGCACCACGTGGGGGGGGGGGCAGGGCGTGATGTGGAGGTATTGACTGTGGCCATCATAGGCTGACCTAGTAGATAGAAGGCCTGCAGGCAGCATGCACTCTTTATAGTACTGACCTACCGGCTGTGGAAGAGCAACTATTTGGTCAGTAATAACAAGCAGCAGTCCCTGAAGGCACACAGCAACCAGTGAGGAAAACCCTTCATCCCTCCTGCAGAAGCCAACAATTTTGTTAATTTCCTACATTCTTTTCCAGCCATATTCCCGGGCAAGCTCACACTTTTACCCTGCAACACTCAGGAACAACAGTCAACTCATCCACATAGTCATCACTGACAGCTAGGTCTCTGTGTGCGAAGACACTTGTCCTGTGTGCATCATAGCTGTGAAACCCAACGCTTTCAGGAGAATTTGCCGGTGAATTTGCATTCCTCCACCAACAGCTCTGCATAATTGTCTGGGAGCCGCAAGAGGGGTTTGGTGTGAGCCAAGGGTCTGGGGAGGAGGGAGGGAGATATGGAGGGAGGGAGGGAGGGAGCGAGGGAGGGAGATAGGGAGGGAGGGAGGGAGATATGGAGGGAGCGAGGGAGATATGGAGGGAGCGAGGGAGGGAGGGGAGGGAGGGAGATAGGGAGGGGAGGGAGGGGAGGGAGGGAGACTTCAGTGGCGATGGGCTTAGCTCTCCAAATGCCCCCACACAATAAGGAAAGGACAGTATGGTGGAGCTCCATGTTGAAACAGATGAGCCCTTAAAGGGTAAGAGCCTCGAACACACAAACAAACACCCACTCAGCCCAGTTCGGCTCAAAGAAACAGTCTACCCTTGGTCGAAGGGAAGGGTAAATCATAATGATCGAAATATTCTTTCACAATTTAGATTTAAATACACGACCAAAGAAGAAGTATACATCTAACTCTAACCTCCAAAAATACAAATATAAAAAACAAACCCTCCAGGGTACTTACAGCACAGTTCAAAAGATGAAAGTAAGACAATCATTGAGGCAGTAAAGAGTACAACCACTACTTGGAGAAAATATGTAATATTTCTTCGAAATTATCAGAGCAATGAGATTAGTTATTGGAAAGGACACTGTAAGGGCAAGCAGATGAATGAGCAGGGGAGAACAGAGTTATGGCATATGGAGGTGAAGAAAGAGAGCCAGGTGTTGAGCGGTGGCTGCTTACCTTGCCCAGCGTAGCTGAGGTAGGGGTGGTCTAGACCGGGCGAGCAGGGGCCGGCCAGGTCCTCACTGCCACCATCTGCGGAGGACGAGCAGAAAGAGGAGAGAGAGTGAGCGCGGCGGTGTGGGTGGTGCTCCATCACCAGGGCCATCTCCTCCTCCCTCCGCCGGCACTGGGACCTGAGGATCCCCAGCAGACTGCCCACACACAGCCCCTCCACCCCACTCCGCCGCTGGGACAGCTGGCCCCTCACGGTGGCAAAGTGTGACCCCACTGGCAAAATCCACTTTTTTCTCCTGCCCATGGTTAAAAGGCCATTTTTTTTACTATTTAAAGAACCGAGCGTGTGTGAGGGACTGATGACTGGTACTGTAGGCATTAGGTCTGCTGATAGATGTACACGGGGCTAATGATATAAGGATCAATGAGGCCCAGGGGACTGAGCCGGCTGAATTAGCTCCAGTGGATGGAGCAGAGGGTCGATGTGTCAGCAGTGCTTAGCCTCTACAGGCGCCTGTTTGACAAGGCTGAGCTGGAGCCACAATCATGTTGGACGCTAACACAAGGGCTTATCGCAATTTATTCCCAGATCATACACCCCCCATTTAAATTAAGCAAAGCCAGCCATTCTTAAACCAAGCAGCCGTTTGAAAAAAAGTGATTATCTGACACATAGTACAAGGCATACAGAGTTGTATCTTTTTTTCAAATGACCCAGTGCACACAGAGCACTCACACAAAAATGACTCTTTAGAATATATCTCTCTCTCAGATTTCCTGGTATGCAGCAGTCAAGGACTATTTTGGGTAGCGGGTGGACATATTAAGCCAGTCGATAAACTAATAGCATTAGCTTCAGGGTGTGAGAGTGTGAGACCCGGAACAGGCAGAGAGATTGACGCTCATTGGCTAGTTAATCAAACAGTCCAGCAACGGAGCAAACAGCCAATCCCAGCCACTGCAGTGACACCTCCGGTACAGCAGACTACGTCACCCAGCAGGCATTCTATACAGCAGGCTCACGTCCGCATCACAGCAGGAGTGTTACATTTCATTCCGTCAATATCCAGCAAATCCACAGTGCGAGGCCGATGAAGGTCTGTGGGCTGAAACAAACAAGTCTGGCTGTTTGCATGGTGAGCAATCATGTGATCAGAGTGGACATTGCTGCCAGAGAGATCAATAGCCAGTGAGCTGGAACATGAGGGAGGGTCCAGGCCAGACAGACGTCCTCATTCTAAATGCTCGAGACACACGGCACCAACTAACTTTCCACTGCTCCAATCGGCACTGTAAAAAATAAAATAATAATAACATGTACCACTTAATACTTCATAGTTGTACAATATTAAAAAAGGAAGGCAACATGTAGTTAAAGCTCTCTCCCATTATAATTTACTGTAAAAAACAAACAAACAAAGAAACTCTAGCCTACAGTCATACAAAGTTAATGACAGTTGAGGGTCCAGTGTCATTTGGAATGTAGATCAAGAAAAAAGGAAATAATTGACCACTTATACTAGCGGCTGCCTTTCAAAGACACAAACCCCGGAGCAATGTGGCTCAGAGTTGTGACTCACCCAAGATGTGTCTAGAACTACATCTCCTGGAGAAGTCTGGGACAAAGACCCCCCCCCCCCCCCCCACCCCCTTCTAACCAGAGTCCACCTCTGAAAGGTTCGAATGTCACAGAGAACGCCACAGTCATTAGAGCGTGTGGGGTGTTGATGTATGCTGGGGCCCTGGTTCTCCCTGAGACATCATTAGAGGGCCCGTTCCTTTACAGGCATCTGAAAGGTCCTTTAAGGATGGACTTTGTGTTAGGTCACCGCTGGCAAAGAGAGACATCCAGGCATTTGTTCATGTCTACCAGCTTCTTGTTTCTGGATAGTAGCCCTAGAGGCCCTTGGGACTATGGATGCACTCAGGTACACACACTCACTGAAGGAACACACACTCAGGTACACACACTCACTAAGGGAACACACACTCAGGTACACACACTCACTGAAAGAACACACACTCAGGTACACACACTCACTAGGGGAACACACACTCAGGTACACACACTCACTAGGGGAACACACACTCAGGTACACACACTCACTAGTGGAACACACACTCACAGAGGATACACGACACACAGTCTCCACAGGGTCACCTATACAATTCTATAAGGACTTCCATTACGCCCGCACTGTGGTGCTGTCACTCTGATCTGTCACAAGGAGTCCCTTAAGAGTCAGGGGACAACAATGCACCCTTTCTCCTCTCTTTATCTAGTCCGCCTCTGACTCTAACACTGTATCACCACAGCTTGAGAGACTGGTCTGATCCTTCATTGTCCTCTGTAATGTATTGCAGTGGAGAAGAGCCCGGTGATTTGATCCCATTAAGTGTGGTACTTTTAGAAAGAGCAGAGGATTTGGTCAAAGACAAGAGCAGACATTTAAGTGTCTGAGTGTTTTGACATTTACGCTGTGTGCGTGTGTGTGCGCGCGTGTGTGTGCGCGTGTGTGTTTGTGTGCGTGGGATTGGTTGTGTGAACTCTATGTTCTATTTGAAACCCAGGTGAACATGCTGATCTTCACTAGGAAGCGGAGCTCTCTTAATGAATCACAACACAGGCACACAGGCAATATCAAAGCAGACACCTGCTCAGTCAAGTGTTGGTAGACATCTTCATTTGCATCAATCACTTCTAACTCGTTGGGCAAGCACACAGACACACACATAGCCACACAGGCAGAGAACTAACTAGATCACTAACCAGACATTTTGGAGGGCATATTGGTACAGATTTTAATCTCATTAGTGCACATACAGCAGGAAACCAGTACCAGGTCAGAACAAAGTCCACACAAATCTGGTCTACCACCAGCCAACCAGAACCGTAGTAAGCCAACCTCCTCCAACCAGCACCGGAACTACGCAGAGCAAGGAAGTGATGGAAACAACACAATAGTCATTGACAAGTTCACAAACAAGTGGGCTTTAACACTTTGCCTGGTGCCCCACCTGTGTAGGGACCTGACCTGACCTCCACCATCACCTGTGTATGGACCTGACCTGACCTCCACCATCACCTGTGTAGGGACCTGACCTGACCTCCACCATCACCTGTGTAGGGACCTGACCTGACCTCCACCATCACCTGTGTAGGGACCTGACCTGACCTCCACCATCACCTGTGTAGGGACCTGACCTGACCTCCACCATCACCTGTGTAGGGACCTGACCTGACCTCCACCATCACCTGTGTAGGGACCTGACCTGACCTCCACCATCACCTGTGTAGGGACCTGACCTGACCTCCACCATCACCTGTGTAGGGACCTGACCTGACCTCCACCATCACCTGTGTAGGGACCTGACCTGACCTCCACCATCACCTGTGTAGGGACCTGACCTGACCTCCACCATCAGCTGAGATGAAGCTCTGGACTGGCACCTTCATTATTACCAGAGATGACACCTGTCACGCAGTCATGCTAGCCATGCCACACATGTTTGTCCAGGACACACACACAACACTTGCACTCCAAACAGGGCACGGAACAGTAGTGCAGAAGAAAACCCCATTAAAATCACAACACCCTGCCACAAATGGAGGTCAGCAGTGTCTTGACAAGGCGAAAAAAAATGGCCTTAGGGACAGCGGGGAATAACCTCGTACTATAACTCAGACTGTGCGGGGGAGCTGAGAAGAGCCTGCTATCAGAGCAGAGTCATTTGTCACAGCTGTATTAGCTAGCCTGACAGACCAAAGGCAATTCTGTCAGCTCTTGTGCAATGTTACCTTGATGAAGGGCCTGACATTGCCAGTTAGGATTAGATTGCAAGCAGGGCTTTGGATACGTCCTGGATCCCAGAGAGGAAGGATGGAGAGAGGACGTGTCCAGCATCATGCAGGTGAGAGAGAGAGAGGACATGTCCAGCATCATGCAGGTGAGAGAGAGAGGACATGTCCAGCATCATGCAGGTGAGAGAGAGAGGACATGTCCAGCATCATGCAGGTGAGAGAGAGAGGACATGTCCAGCATCATGCAGGTGAGAGAGAGAGGACATGTCCAGCATCATGCAGGTGAGAGAGAGAGGACATGTCCAGCATCATGCAGGTGAGAGAGAGAGGACATGTCCAGCATCACGCAGGTGAGAGAGAGAGGACATGTCCAGCATCATGCAGGTGAGAGAGAGAGGACATGTCCAGCATCACGCAGGTGAGAGAGAGAGGACATGTCCAGCATCATGCAGGTGAGAGAGAGAGGACATGTCCAGCATCACGCAGGTGAGAGAGAGAGGACATGTCCAGCATCATGCAGGTGAGAGAGAGAGGACATGTCCAGCATCATGCAGGTGAGAGAGAGAGGACATGTCCAGCATCATGCAGGTGAGAGAGAGAGGACGTGTCCAGCATCATGCAGGTGAGAGAGAGAGGACGTGTCCAGCATCATGCAGGTGAGAGAGAGAGGACATGTCCAGCATCATGCAGGTGAGAGAGAGAGGACGTGTCCAGCATCATGCAGGTGAGAGAGAGAGGACGTGTCCAGCATCATGCAGGTGAGAGAGAGAGGACGTGTCCAGCATCATGCAGGTGAGAGAGAGAGGACATGTCCAGCATCATGCAGGTGAGAGAGAGAGGACGTGTCCAGCATCATGCAGGTGAGAGAGAGAGGACGTGTCCAGCATCATGCAGGTGAGAGAGAGAGGACGTGTCCAGCATCATGCAGGTGAGAGAGAGAGGACATGTCCAGCATCATGCAGGTGAGAGAGAGAGGACATGTCCAGCATCATGCAGGTGAGAGAGAGAGAAGTGTGTGGTTGTCCTTGCAGCACGATACTACAGCTGTGTTTTATCTGTGGAGGCCAAGATCCTCTGACAGGAAACAATGACAGTGAAACTAAAGCGATTTTTTAATTTGTTTTAGGTCCCCTTGGCAAACTAATTGAAGGCACATTCCAATATGTGAAAGAGCAGAGTAATAAAGGAGCAAACACATGGCAGCTGTACAGCCAGCAGAGCAACCATTTGTTTTATTCTACTGAATATACAAGAGACTGCCGGCTATTGTAAATCCTAATGTATGTTCTGCTTGTCTGCACATGTCTTCAGGCCTCCGAGGTTCGACTTGGACTACATTTACTGAGATTAACAGGCACAGAACTTATTTTAAAGCTTGGTGGGGTATGGTAAAGGTGGTATGGTTGAAAAAGTATAGGTTTAACAAACACACCTAAAATGTTAGAAAATACTCCGCTAAGCTTGATGCAATGTATTCATTTATATTCAATAAATGAAGCTGATCAAATGCATACATTGTCCCTGAAGCTTAAACATTAGTCGTAATCATGTTAATCTACTTCTCTTTGCCCATCAGCAGGGCAAGAGCGTAACATCTGATGTAAGTGCTGCGAGTGCTGCGCTCGCTGCCCGCTGAGTGTGATGTGCTGTTTTATCCGTGAGCCAGTGGGCACAGTGGCACGGTGGCACAGGGCCAGGGCCACTGACGCATGTGTGACAGGATGAGTGCGTCAGGCGCTGGCCGTCAGCCCCGCCACTCGACAGTGTCCTGGATGGAGGTGTTAGTGGAACAGGAAGAAGAGAGACTACGGGGGGGGGGGGATGAGAGAGAGAGAGAATTAGAAGGAGTGATGGAGAGCAAAGAGAGGGAGGAAGAGAGAGAGAGCAAAAGGAAAGAGCAAAAGGAGAGAGAGAGAGAGAGAGAGCGAGAGAGAGAGAGAGAGAGAGCGAGCGAGAAAAAGGACATCCTACGTCGCCGCGCACAGCTAAGAAAAGCTCTGTCGCAGTTTTGAGTGGGTGGGCTTCACCACAGCGAGTGAGGGATGGATGGAGAAAAGGATGGATAGAGAGAGAGGGGGAGATATGGATGGATGGAGCAGCAGTCAGACTACGGAGGAGGAGGCGGAGGGGGAGGTGGGGAGGGGTGTTACATCACATAGACAAACAAGTCTAAAAACATGCAGCTATAAATAAAGTGCATCGAATATGAAATGGAGACTAAGGAGCAGACACACACCCAGGAGAAGACTATGGAGAGGTGTGAGAGAGAGAGAGAGAGAGAGACAGAGAGAGAGAGAGAGAGAGAGAGAGAGAGAGAGAGAGAGAGAGGAGAGAGAGAGAGAGAGAGAGAGAGAGAGAGAGAAAGAGAGAGAGAGAGAGAGAGAGAGAGAGAGAGAGAGAGAGAGAGAGAGAGGAAGAGAGAGAGACAAAGAGAGAGAGAGAGACAAAGAGAGAGACAAAGAGAGAGAGAGAGAGAGATGCCTCCAGCCTCACTCGGGTTGGTTTCCTCTCTCCAGAACGACAGTATGACAGTATGAACACAAGGGTATTCGATGGTCTCTCTCCCTTCTCTTCAGACTGCAGTGAGAGGGCTTGTCCTCTGTCGAGGGCCCTGCTGCCTGTCTGCCCCTAGCAGGGACACCAGAGGACTCACACTGGAGCTTGTCTGACAAATAATGATGTTGTGTGTTCATCTAGCAGTCGCCTTTATCCAATGCGACTGAGGCGGGGAATGAACTGCAAAATCTAGATGTGCAGCCAGATACTCTACCACTAAGCTATACTGCCCATCCCTCAGATAAAAATGGGACTATATTATATCCACCCATTACATTCAACACGCTCAGTGCCATGGTGCAAGAAGGCTGAACAAACTAATTGACTTTAATGCACCACACAAAATAATAAATAATAAAATAAATCCATGGGGACCAAATGACCAGAAGATGGACATGCTATGTTGTCATGAAGTACTCTAATCTAAACTGAGAGCACAGGTCTGAAACAGCAGGGGGCAGTCATTAGGGCAGAGGGGGGAGGAGCTGGAGGAGGGAAGACATAGGGGGACAGAGAGGGAGGAAGAGAGGGAGGGAGAGAGTGAGGAAGAGAGAGAGTGAGGAAGAGAGAGAGAGACGGAGGGAGGGAGGGAGGGAGGGAGTGAGAGAGAGAGGGAGGGAGAGAGAGGGAGGGAGGGAGGGAGAGAGGTAGAGAAGAAGAGTGTCCTTGCTACAGTGCCCTCTTCCCTCACACCGTATTCCTCTGCTTGCCCAGAGCATTGCAATCACTCAGTCTGTCCTTACAAAACACTACAGAACAAGATAGCGCACACACACACACACCCATATCCACACAGCCTCTTCATTGCAGGCCAACATTGAACAAGCAGGCTTGAATGTTTAATGAAAACCCATCAAATATAAATAGACTAGGAGATACGGCTTCACTGTACAAGAGACAACAGACCCAGTCATTTGAGTGAGTAGATGGCTGTCTGTTAACTCGGATAACCAGAGGTATTTTACAACCATACACCCTACCCGACATGACTATCGATGTCAGAACCGACTGTACCCTTCACCCTGTTTCAGCAAGAGGACCAAGGACAAGGGCAGGATATACGGAGCCCTCCTAACCCCCCCTGTCTGTGTGGCAGTCTGGATGAGGAGGCTGTCTCCAGACAGGTACGTCTAGTCCCCGTGCCCTCCCCTGTGGGTTACGTCAATGCAGACAGGGTGTCTGGTGCTGTAGATGCGCTCACACACACACACACACACACCATACACAGTGCGTGTGTAGTGGGGAACTACATCCAACCTGTCTGGGAAGATCAACATTGTCCCCCGACATGACAGACCAGTTCCTTCATACGAGTCAGCAGGAGCTACTGCTGCGGGGAGGATGCGGGGGGTGCGGGGGGGTGCAGGGAAGGGGGGTGGGGGGATGGTGGGTGCAGGCAGACAGACAGGGTTTGGTGGAGAGCGGCATGTCTGGAGGAGTGTCTGGGGGCGGGGGTAGGGGGCACACACACACACACACCAGTGAAAAGGTTTCATTGGAAATATAAATTGAAGCCATCTAACCAAATGTAATGACTGCGAATGGCGTTCACTTTAATATTATTGGTTTATCCGGCTGACAGTAAAACACCAGCCTGGAAGCCTCTCCCAGTCAGAGCAGTGTGAGGGAATGTCCAGAGGCTATCAGCCAATCGAAAAGAGCCCAGAACCCGAGGGGACATGGACGCAGAGGAGATAAGAGAGGTGAAAGAAAGAGAGAGAGAGGGACTCTCAGACAGATGGGTGAGAGAGAAGAAAAAGCGAGCGAGTGGGAGAGAAGCATGAGGAGAGCTGAGAGGGGGAGGATGGGTGCAGCTGAGGTGAGAGAGGGATGTTTTAGAAGGAGGGGAGGACAAAGGGAGGACAAAGGGAGGACGGAGTGGGAGACTGTGGGACTTGGGAAGAGGAGGAAGAGGAAGAGGAGGAGGAATATATGGAATTTTGAGGACCCTCATTAGCCCCCCTTCCATTTGACTGTCCTGCTCTCCTCACCCCAGGGTTAGCTGAGTATGTGGGTGATAGAAAGATTAAGAAATGATATATGTGTGATAGAGACAGACAGATGGAGATAGATAGAGATAGAGATAGAGAGAGAGAGAGAGAGAGAGAGAGAGAGAGAGAGAGAGAGAGAGAGAGAGAGAGAGAGAGAGAGAGAGAGAGAGAGAAAGAGATCATTACCGAGAGGGAGAGCAACATACAAGGAGAGATGTTGCTGTGATGTTACACTAAACATGAATCTTACCCAAATTCTTACAGGGAACAGGGGGCACTTTGTATTGTCATTCAGAACCAAAGGACAGAAAACCAGCACGTTAACCATAAAAACACACCACACCCACACCCACATGCTCTCTCTCTAACACTCTCTGCCAGGTTGTGGGGTGATGCAGTGACTGATGTGAAAGCTCCACCTGGGTCAAGCAGGCGCCAAAGCTCCAATCTAACTGAGAGAATCTGACTCTTTCTGAAACTGAAGTGGTCACTGGAACCCTGACACGCAAGCTACACATACTGCTCTTTATCCTTATCAGCAGGGCACCTATACACACTGATTAGCAGCTTCAATTACAGGATTAGGTACTAAAGAGAAATCTTCAAACCGGAATCTCTATGAAAACCAATTACCTCCTCCCTTCCCCCTTTCTCCATTCAAGACCAATTCAGGACTCCAGAATTAAAACCATTCAGCTCACCTTTTCAATGTCTCAGTTTGCCAGGCAATGGAAATCCCGCACCAAGGAACATCCAAGGAACATCCCAAACAAAAGACAAGGACAAAGGGGAAAACAGAAGGAGAAATGATGTTGAGGAGAGAGAGAGAGGGAGCTAGAAGAGAGGGAGAGGAGAGAGGGAGAGAGAGAGAGAGAGGGAGATCACGTCTAGCCCGGCCAGAGAGAAAGCTCTCCACAGTGTGAGCGGCACCATGTGTGACTGCACACACACACACACACACTGTCACTGAGGCACGCGCACGGGCATGCACACACCCTCCCACGGCAGACAGACACTCTCTCCCTCCGCCTCTTGTGCTCTCGCTAGCAGCAATAACTCCCTCTCATCCTCCCTCTCATCCTCCCTCTCTCTCTCTCTCTCTCTCTCTCTCTCTCTCTCTCTCTCTCTCTCTCTCTCTCTCTCTCTCTCTCTCTCTCTCTCTCTCTCTCTCTCTCTCTCTCTCTCTCTCTCTCTCTCTCTCTCTCTCTCTCTCTCTCTCTCTCTCTTTCAGCCAGGGCAAAATGACTTAACCCTTTATGAGCTAACATTCTTGAAATGCTGTGCCCTTTCTAAATGTTCTCTTCTTGATAAAGAGTGCAGGATGAGTGTGAGTGTCAAAGGTTACAGCTAATTAGAACAGTGCCACTAATAGAAATGCAAGACTGTATTATCGTTGACAAATGTTTGTTTCCATCATAAGTGCCAATAGTGCTTTCCTTAATCTGGGCTAGTTTACTGACATATATATAAGAGTAGACTATATCTATGTGAATCCCCACTTACTAGGGCTGAAAACTACAACTACAAGCTAATGTTTGTATCTGAATATCAGTCAGTGGCAGGAAATGTGTGGTGGATTACTGTCATGTTACAACAGACCTGGTTTCTAGGAGCTTTATTTTTAGCCTGCTGCTCTGCACCCCCATGCTGAACTGTCAAACTCTGCCTATGGTGTGTGTGTGTGTGTGTGTGTCAGTATGTTCTTACGTAATGGATCTATAGTTTCAGAACGCCCTATGTATGGATTACAGTACATTCTTCTGGGAGTATACTCTCATATCATAGGCTCTATTTTGGTTTTAAGGTACTGCATGTGATCCTTAAGTAATGACATATATTTTAATATCAATCATTTCAAAACATTACCGAGTGTACTGAATGAGCTCCAACACAAAGCACATTTGTACATTGGTGTTGCCATGAACACCCTGCCTGGCGAGGGCTCGTGGAGGTAAAGGAGCAGGATTCAGCCAGGGCCTCGGTCTGAGTAGGAGGCCATGAATGAACCATGAACCCTCCTGGAGACAGGGAGAGCTCCCACAATGCACCTGGGTCACAGCTCCTCTCAGTCACTCCGAATTGTCTTTGACCTTTAAGGGCTTCTGCTTCCCACAAGCATATCGTTGCCACGGTTGCCCGGTGATTAAGTCACAAGTGACTACTGATGAGGTCATAAGCTCTGAGCACCCCAATACCCTATCCTTAGACACAGGAATATTATTCTTGACCCTTGTTCCAAAACAGTTCTGGCTTCTTTTCCTGTGCTTTATAGTGTTAAAGACAAATGCTGAGGTCAAACAGTGAAGTCCCAACACAGGGAGAGTGTGTACAGGAAGATAGGTGATGTGCTTTATATAGAGACTGAAGTGAGGTAGGATTACTGTAATACTGGTAGAAATACTGACCTGCCAGAGCAAGCCGAAACTAAACTAGGGCCCTGAAACCATTCTGTAACAGATAAAATCATGGCTTAAGCTCTTTGCTGAAGGGCATCTTTTATCTTGTATTGGAAAATGTACACAATCTAAAATATGGATTGTGAATCCTCCAGGATTAAGTCACAGAGGTTCACACAGAGGTTCCGAGTTCTGCTGAAAGTTGATCAATTAATCCTGTTGGTTCAGAAGAAATGTCCAAAACAAACATCCAGAAACAAAGAGTCAATTCCTCCATTCACTTTTAATGAGTTCATTAATGCAGAGAGGAAGAGGCGATTCTGTGGAGCAGGAAGGGCCAATCTGTCGCTCAGTGTTCAGCCAGACATTCAGCCAGACATTCAGCCAGACATTCAGCCAGACATTCAGCCAGACATTCCCCCCATTAAGCTGTTCCAGCTCAGTCCGCATCCTATCAATCAATCTGCTACACCAGTAACACCACACACAGCACTGATCTGTCACTTTACTAGTACTACACCACACACAGCACTGATCTGTCACTTTACTAGTACTACACCACACACAGCACTGATCTGTCACTTTACTAGTACTACACCACACACAGCACTGATCTGTCACTTTACTAGTACTACACCACACACAGCACTAATCTCTCAAACCATAACCCTAACAAGACAGATGGCTTCCATCAATCAGACACTTTTGGTCCATAAACATGTATGGCCACAGTGAGGCTGCAAGGCTACATCAGACCCACATCACCTCACCGGGAGGAGAGAGAGGACAAGACCCCCCCCCCACAGGCGCCCCTCCGCCCCCCCCGCCTCTGCCTTATTCTGGCACAAGTCACATCTGATTAGCTTAACGAGATGATTCAAATAGGATCTGATCGCTAAAACTCGATGCTCACGGCTGGAGGGACATTCACCCTTCTGTTGAAAGAACCCCAAATGATGGGTGTCAGTGCATCTGTGTTCACAAGTGAACAATCATTTCAGACACACATGTTGAATGGGGTCTGATTACTATTGTATGGCTGGGAACAGCATGGCAGCAGGGTGCCGATGATTCAGTCTTGTTCAACACAACCGTTGTTGCGTGGTCTGCTGTTAGTATACACAAGAACAACACTTTCTCACTTGAAAATTGTGTCTTTGGCCCCAATTCTATGTGATTTGATGGCGATCAACCCAACTGAATAACAACTATCCACAACACAGATAGTTGAGATATTTATCATTCAACGGACCTGAATCAGTTCATTGCAAAAGCATCAAAAGCAACCGTGCAGTTAGCATGTCTGAGTAACAGAGTTACAATCACCCGTCTCAAACTAGCTGGCAGCTATGGCTTGATGAGCTATTGTGATTCACTTCACAGGAAGCATATCTTCTCATTCTGGCATAAAAAGAGATCTATTCTTATCTTCCTCTGACATCAAGGAAGAGAAAACACAGCAAATGTATTCAGGAAGGAATGACCAGGGAGGAACAGCTTCCTTTAAAGCTGGAACTGAGGAATGTCCTTACACAGGAATGTGCAGGGGACTACTGCCTCACAGCGCCCCCTGTCTGTGGTAGTGAGGTTGACGCTAGATCCTTAGGAATCCGCAAAGTGACAGCAGCAGACATAAAGACAGACAGACAGACACGCACACACACACACACACACACAGATTCACTTAAACACATGCACGCTTGCAAACACAGACATTCACACAGTGCACAGTATCTCATGGAGATGAATTTCGACCGAGAACTCATTTCGTTCCAGTCTAGCCTGGCAGTGAAACACAGAACAGACTGGATCTGTGTGCGGAGGAATTCAAGCCCTCTGTGGTAAACCAGTCCAGTCCCAGGAGACCGGAGCAGAGAGCATTACATCATGCTGTTTCACATCACAATACAGTTATGTCCCCAGCTAGACAATACCCACTTCAACACCATTTGGATCCCAAACACTCAAAGACAGGATCAGAAACACCTTGAAAACACGGCCTCCCAAACATCCCCCCTTTTCAACACTCTTCTCTGCCTCCTGCCGAGCCCAATAAAACAGACAGTTCTTATGTTTGTCCATACAAGATATTACGCTATATGATTCCTGTTCAACATCTGAACTGTAAATGAGATGCAGGACACCTGCAAGACTCATTTCTCTGCGGATATCTAGGAAGCCTCGCTCGGTGTATTGTGTCACGCGCTACAGACGACTCAGCCGAGGGGGACCGTTAAAGAGGGCTTTTATTACGTAGCGTCGGCACTCACATTCAAAACAGGAGCTGTTGCACTTTTCCATGCTGGGATCCCCAGCAGCCGGACTCAGCCGTGCTGTGCTCGAGGACGAAGCCACATCAGCCGCCTTCCCTCCTTGACAATGAAAGCGCTTCAGAGCAGGGTGACAGAGGCAGCCATATAGTAACAAAGATGGCAGTGGGGCTTTTAAGGGAGAGGGCTCGGATAGAATAATACAGCTGCTGTTTGAAGAGAGAAGCTCACGTAGGCCCATGAAAGCGCATGTGAAGTGCTGTTAGCCCACCAATCATTGTCTGTCATTTCTATGGATGTCTGTGTGGGCTCTCATGCCGCAGATTGTGGAGAGGTGTGAGGGTGTGGAACCAGGTTAGAACGAGAGCCCTCCAGGGCGTCCCTCAGTGTTCTGACAGACAGCTGAGTCATATTGTTGGTGCCTGGGAGCAGAAGGTAGACTTACCACTGTTGCGGTTCTTGCGGTTGGCCTTGCCACCTGTGAGCAGCATCTTCAAGCTGTTCCTAAACATGGCTGCAGCAGATCGCCTGGGCTATGGAGAATTCTGTTGAAACTGATAGAAAGAATGATAAAGGGAGAGAAAGATATAGATAGAGAGAGAGAGAGAGAGAGAGAGAGAGAGAGAGAGAGAGAGAGAGAGAGAGAGAGAGAGAGAGAGAGAGAGAGAGAGAGAGAGAGAGGCAGAGTAAGAAAGAGAGAGAAGAGGAGGCATATCAAACTGTGAGAACTGCTGTACACAACAAAGCAACTTGTCTGCTAGGCATAGAAAAATGCGGTGCTACTGTAGGTATACACAGCAATGCCTTGCTAGTACTAGCTACACATAAGTACATAGGCCACTGCCTATTCAAGGAACACATATATAAACAAGCTACAGTGCTAGGTCCACATAAAGAACATTTGTTCTTGGCTATCTTACATAAGTCCTGCAAAAGCCATCTTTAGTCCTGTAAGCTGCAGACAGTGAAGAGACTCCTCTACCTCCCACATCTCTCCTGTCCTCCACCATTGTGATGCAAAACCACCAGTGACCTGTCTGTCTGGGCGGGGGCCAGAGAGCTGAGATCGAGGAGGTTTTGATGTGGCAGCAGTGTGTTGGAGGCTGGAGGCTATGCTAAGGAGTGGGTGAGGAACAGCAGCGCTACAGCGTGTGGGAGGGCAGCTCAGAGGAGCTCCGACACAGTGCGCTCCATTCTGCAGGTAGACACAGAGAGTTTATGCTTGTACAGAACAGCTGCTGACAAGATTCACCTCGAATTTTTTCTCGGACTTCACATCCACACTATTCCCCTCTGGCATTACTCTCCAGCTCCCTCCATAATTACCCCCCCCCCCCCCCACCACCCCCCCCACCGCCGTCTGCCTGTCTGGGTGCTGAGTCCTCATTGCAATGATTGAGGCAGCAGATCTTCCCTGTTCCAGCAGTGAGTCAGCGCTGCCTCTCAAGACAAGCTCCAGCCCAGGAGAGGGGGGGGGGGGGGGGGAGAGGGGGGGGGAGGGGGGGGGGGGCAGACGGAGCAGTGAGGTGCTTAGTACGGTGGCTCATACTTCATTTATAAAGACTGTCTATCCTGCATGTGCTCTTCATGTCTTGCTCATGAACGGCTACTAAAACGGCACCCTAGTCTAAGGTTGGTGCTAAAGACGGAACAATCCTACGACAAAGAAGAACATCTGTGTAAATGATTACTCATCTAGTCTTTCCAAGTTCCACAATGACTCCACGGCATGCTCACAACTCTCTGTTCTGCCATGGGCCTAATGACTGGATAAAGAGATAAAGAGTTCCCTAAGAGCTGCCTTACTGTCTACCAACCCACAGGACCTTTATAAAGTTGAACTTGCTTGTTTCTTCTCAGTTCTTTCGACTTTAATGGCCTCAAACTATGATTGGTGTTGCTTTCCCTTGCTCTCCTCCGGGACTGTATGACCAAATAACAAAATGCTGTTAAAGGCACTTCTTAATCACCACCATCATTAGAGCTGGCCATAAACACAGGGACTACAGCTGAAGTGATTTTCACAGCAAAGCAACAGTTTCTCTAATATCTGGTCTCCAATGAAGATGCTGTGCCTGTAGTGAGCAGGAGTCCTCTACGGTTGAGATTCAAACGTCCACGTAATGCAGCAAGAACCAAGATCCGAGAATAGAACTGAACAGGCAAGCACACACACACACACACTCATATACACAATATTCATCTTGCAATCTCTGAGGGAGTGTAAACACTCATCTCGCATTCCCACTCGGTGTGACCCTGTGTTCTGGCCCTGTGTGATGGGAAGCCAAGAAGCAACATGTACTTAATGATCGTGTGCGTAAGCGGATGCCACCTTCTCAAGCTCTTCTTAAGACGACCACATAATGCCCCTCCAGAGGAAAACAAACTTGTAAAGAAACATTGTGCCTGTGCATGACGAAGCTCTTCTGTCCTCTGTTCTCCAAAAGCACAAATGTGTTTGCTTGAAAGAAAAAGCTGTAGGTGGTCCAAAGGTACAAACAGCCATTCTTTTTACTCTCAAGTAAAACAAAAAAACGATGAGTCATCACAACCCTTCAATAATTACAACGTTGATGTACAATCAATAAAATCCCCTTTAATGAGGGCTGAAAATGGCAACGATCAGTGGTGTGGTGCAGCCCAGCCACTGTGATTAATATCTTGTTTCTTCTGACCACCCCATTTAAAACTCATCTGAGAGGAAAACACTCAGACACAATTAGGAAAATTACACGACTGACGACACAGCCTCACATGAGAGTGCACTAAATGTACCAATAATGTAGATGTTGTGGCAGCAACATTATTGTGACAAAGTTCCTTGAGAGCTTTTCATTTAGGATTAAACAAACTATGCTTTAAGTCTTAATAGGCCTTGGTAATTAGCACCACTGACTGTACATCTATCAAAGCACAATGCTGAAGCAATAGGGGAGCGTAGCTGTTAATTATTTGATCAATTTAGCTTATCATTTATTAATCTATTGGAATATAACATGTTATAATTAGGCCTATCTTCAAAGGCAACCATTTCTGCATTATTAATTGAGTCACCTTTGAACTATTACATGGACTACTGTTCGGCCATAAACAAAAAGGGAGAGATGCATTTTCTATGTCATGGAAATGCCGCTCAACGAATGTTAAAGTGAACAATTGAACCAATTTGACACATTTCATTTAAATTACAAACGAGTAAAGGACGTTTCTGAAAAGAGACATCCAAAGCAGCCGTATGTGAACCTCTCTTAAAACATGTCAACATAACTAACAAGAGTACCAGTAACCAGCCTGAAAAACTGCAAAAAATCCTACCCAAAGACTGACAGGTACAAGTGGCCCTGAAGGTGCATTCATAACATGGGGTGATTCCATTCATGGTTGCCCTTCGGTAAGCAACACAGATGTTGAACCCTCAATCATGTTAGATCAGAAGCAGTGGAAACAAGAGGGATATTAATAGTAGGTGAGTCATCAATAATGCATTGATTTCTCTGTCTCCATCCTGTAATGTCTCCTTAGAAGGTGTGGAGCAACCATGAGAAGTATTTGTTTCAAGGCACATCTACCAGTCTGGAAGACAACATCAATCATTGAGAAACAAGCAGGAAGATATTAAGAAGTTGTTTTTCTTCTGTATGTGAACCACCTAGGACCCAGAGACCACAATGCATCCATCCATTAATCACACTGATATCAGGAAGGGGAAGAGTCAGAGAAGCAGCCAGACAGGGTCAGCTGAACAGGGCCAATGCAAGCAGCACTTACATCCACCTGCTCTAAGCTGGCTTATTATTCAGGAAGATTGCTGCTCCGACCATCGCTGTGGAGGACAGGTGGTGGAGATTAATTTTCACCTCTTTAAATAAGACATAACTCGAAGAGAACTCAGAGGAAGGCTAGTTTATTTTAGAAAGGCAAAATGACTTACATAGTTCACATAGCTTGACTGGTGTACTCTGAGCCTAACTGTATGTATGAAATAGTCAAGGCTTCATGTCCCGGGCTCAACATAAATGTTGCTATGTACATAAGTAGATCCCCAGAAATGGGTTTTCCTAACACTGGAGGGTGTGTAATGGCTCTTTACAATGATGGGCACTCTGAGTTTCTCTCTCTCTCTCTCTCTCTCTCTCTCTCTCTCTCTCTCTCTCTCTCTCTCTCTCTCTCTCTGTCTCTCTCTCTCTCTCTCACACTCTGATTCCCTCCCTCCACCACACCAACTCAGCCCACGTCGTTCTGGCCCAGTAAATAATCAGCAGCTTCAGCTGTGTCATCCCTCTGTGGGGAAACACAAACCCTCCTACACAGCCAGGCTTATTGGCATGCACTGTTATGACCAAAAACGACTCCCAGTTTAGAACAACTCAGGGCTCTCTCTCTCTCTCTCTCTCTCTCTCTCTCTCTCTCTCTCTCTCTCTCTCTCTCTCTCTCTCTCTCTCTCTCTCTCTCTCTCTCTCTCTCTCTCTCTCTCTCTCTCTCTCTCTCTCTCTCTCTCTCTCTCTCTCTCTCTCTCTCTCTCTCTCTCTCTCTCTGTCTCTGTCTCTGTCTCTGTCTCTCTCTGTCTCTGTCTCTGTCTCTCTCACTTGCTCTCTCTCAAATCAGGGAACCAACTGAAATAACATGTCAGCTTTCATCATGGTGAAATTGAAGCATATGAAAAGGAACATTATTTATTGCCCTAATTTCCTCAGTTTGTTTTAAAGGACGTCTGGGAACGACCGACTAATGGGCTGAAGTGCAGTGAGCTCAGCAGGTAGGTGTAGAACACTTCCACTGGCTGACAGCGGGGAGGAGGAAGTCGTGATGAACCTATTTATTCCCTAAGAGCCTCTGTAACTATAGGGTTTGAAAGTTGAGATCTGACTCAGTCAGTGTCTTTGGCATTTCCATTCAAGTTGGCACTTGTGGTGTCAACTTGTGGTGCCAAAAACTGGTGGCAGGATTTGAAAAAAAAAGGTTGATTAATGAATAGACTGTGCTCAAGGAGACAGTGGCAGCAGAGGCCGGGATTTAATTCCTTTTCAGTGTGCTGCATTAAAGGCCTCTTCCTATCTGTGTGCTGTCACTGTGAATAACAATAGCAGTGACTGTGAATGAGCCACAGCGAGGGAGAAGGAGAATGACAGAGGGAGACAGAGAGGGGAAGGAGAGAGAGAGACAGAGAGAGAGACAGAGACAGAGAGGGGAAGGAGAGAGAGAGACAGAGAGAGAGAGAGAGAGAGAGAGAGAGGGGAAGGAGAGAGAGAGAGAGAGAGAGGGGAAGGAGAGAGAGAGAGACAGAGAGGGGCAGGAGAGAGAGAGAGAGACAGAGAGACAGAGAGGGGCAGGAGAGAGAGAAAGAGAGAGAGAGAAGGGCAGGAGAGCAAGAGAGCGAGAGAGCGAGACAGAGAGACATAGAGAAGTAGAGGAGGGGAGATGTTGCTGGGGGTATGAAACCATTTGTATTAATATTGTTGACAGTCAAAATGGTACCTAATGGTCATGAAAGTGGTCAACGGTCAGGCCTTGATGATACCACTAATCCCCACAGTCAGAGCTCTAATAGGTGCATTAGATGAACTGACAGGGACTGCAACATCAGTGAGATAATGCTAGTGACGGATGCTGCTAGTTGTCTTGCTGTTCTCTCTTCCATCCTGTCAGCTCAAATAAGACATCACTGCTACACCTACTGGTCACTCTGAGCACTGTACCAGCTGCATCTCCAGACACACTGAGATCAACTGAACAGATCCTCATCTAATGGTTAATCCAATACGTTATCTTAATCACAGCCCTTCACAACATCCGATCTGGGGTTATGACACAGGCACGTCCATCACCAGTCTACTACATACACAACCGTTTGGCTTTGCATACGTTTTGGTGGAAGCTTTATTTTGTATGCCAGCGGTGTCCATTTTCTGTTCAAACAAATGGGCCGTGGCCACAGGAAGAGGAATGGATCCATGTTTGACAGGCGGCTTTAAGGTGCAAATGAAGTCATGACACGAGGAAGGAAGGTCATTCCACAGAAGGCTCCTAATGGCAGGTAATCAACCTTGGCAAGACAGCACATTTGCATTGAGATGAAGGCATTTCTAGTCTCAGCCAATGACTCTGGTACAGCCGAGTGTTCAAATTGAATCCTGTGAATAAAATAAAGGAGGATCCTGTAGCCCTGCGCTAGTCGTCTGCTTATTAATACTGAGATTGTTTGCTTTTGAATAGGATTTTCTTTTGTACTCTGGCTGGCTTTTGACTGAGGCTAGGTTGTTTTCAGGCTTTGTTCTCTTCAGGAGACACCGTGCTGCAAAGTAACGAGTTCAACGCCTGAGAGGGCATCTAAAAATGAACTTTTACAGCAAAGTAAAGTCAGACATTTCAAATCATCCTCACGTCTCGCCAGGTCACAGCTGCCATGCTAGCCGGTGCCAGGCCAGACTAAACCTGGGTACACATGGACGTCTGTTGATCACCAGCACCATGAATCGTGTCAGAAGTGGGTCTGGCTGCCTGACACGACTCACCCTCAGATTACACCCTGTTGGCTTTACTGCACCATTTAGATGGCACCATAAATTGGCATCAACAAGACTAAACTGCAGTTGGCTCGGATTTTGTGTAAATAAAAACTGCCCAGTTTCTCTCAAAATGTCTGACCACATTTCTCTCAGTCTAAAAATGCTGCATGGAGTGACTTGGACCCAGCTCTGAAAGTGTTGTCCTTTGACTTGAGAAATGAGCTCACTTTAAACTCTGTACATATTTTCTTTTATCTGACACTACTCCAAGCATTATCATTCAGCTGCAAAGACCTTAATTTGTATTTGATTGAAGTACCAGTTACAGTTAACAGTGAATGAATTTACATAACAGTTTGATTAACAGAACAGAGCAAAGACTGCATGCTGCAATGCAGACAAGTGTCTTTGGTCACATCAGGCTGTGTGTAGGTGAGAGAAACTCAGAGTATCTGTTTCGAGGACTTAGTGAGGCATTGACATGAGATTGTCTATTTGTGACTCTGTAAGAGAGCACAGTTGACGTCTAACAAACCCACAAGGGATTTGTCTGCCCTACAGACCCCAGAGCTTGTCGGTGCCGACCTGTCAAATATTCAGGGGAGAATGGATCTGAAACCTCAGAAAAAAAAGGGTGCGGATCAATAGTGGTACTGCAATCCTGCAGCAACGGTGCAAGAGCAAGATACTTTGATGTCTCACAAGGTGTCAAAAAATTACTTTTGGCACCAACCAAATGAGTTTCTGACATCAACGTGGTCTGCTCGACAACGAAGGAGAACTGCTCCAGACTGTTTTCGAGGTTTTATTTTAGGCGATTTCTGGGGAAATAAGACAAGGAAACACACCGCAGGTCTTCACTTGAACATGAGCTTGTGTTTCATAGAAACAGTGAGCACTGAAGGAGAAGAGACAATCCCAACTCTGTTTGTGATGAATAATGCACTGGGCTTGTATCGCTATATACCCCTCCATCACTTTCACACTTAGAGAGGAACTCCCATCTCTGCTCAGTGGGGAGACAGGTCCTCTCACACGCCTCCCAGGTTTGGATTGAGAGTCATGAATTTGCTTTAGCATGCAAATACGTTATTTTATGTTACTTTATTTTGTGAACAATAGGTAAAAGCCTCCCCAGATTATAAATGCAACTTTATTGTATAATCATTCTTACCTGCATTATGCAAGTTTCGAACCACCATCTTCTTTGTGAGAAATCTTTTATTGTGGTTTATTGAAACAAGCTAAAGTCCACTAAGCTCTCTCGCTAGTATAAAAAAAAAACGTTTTAATTTCAACAAATATGGGAACGTCTCAGTATCCCACATACGGACTAAATAACATCAGTGTATAAGGGAGAGAGGGGACTAGCTCACCCAGTGCAGAGAGAGAGAGAGGAGAGAGAGAGAGAGAGAGAGAGAGAGAGAGAGAGAGAGAGAGAGAGAGAGAGAGAGAGAGAGAGAGAGAGAGAGACAGTAATGGTGCTGAGCACACACATTGACGTCTGATGGCAATTTGAAACTAAAGCTCATCACTATCAATAAATGTTAAATCCCTCCACACCATCTGCCAATCAAACATAATAGGAACTTGCACTCACTCAGCCTTTTACTATGCATCATCTGGCTGACTTCTAGAGCTACTCTGAGGGGCACAGTCCATGATGCCAGGATCTGTCAAAGAAGTGCAATGAGAGACTCTAAAAGAGATTAGATGTTTTTTATTAAAGCTCAATTAGCTATAGAGAAGAAATATATATGAACCATGTGCTTTATTCTTGAACCATTCAGTTAAAAGCCCTTTACCGCTCTTCCTTTATGCTACAATAAACACACTCCTGTGATTACTAATCCAGAGTGCTGAGATGATGAGACATTGAGCAGTGCAAATCTAAATGCTCTCCACACACACAAAGGAATCGTCAAATTGTACTCTTCTAATCACGGAAAAACGCATAAGAGTAAATAGGCTTTGTCAAAGCCTTACCGTGACTCTGTCCACAGCAGAATGAAGAAGACAGATGCTAGAGTACTTGCTTGGCCCGGCTGAGTGAACTGAGCAGAGGGGAAGAGAGACTATGTAGTCAGACACATGCATCACTGCCACTGTCCTCCTCTCCTCCAGACGGCAGTGAGCTGGAGGTATGTCTGCAGGAATACCTGCTCCACTCACTTCAACAAGAGCATGCTGCACAACCTCGATGCTAGCGAGAGAAGCTCTGTTGCCCTCTTCAGACAGACTGTGCCTCACACAGACACACACACACACCGAGAGGCAGAGGGTGCAGTGAGGAGAGGGCAGGTGGAATTGGTAGGGATGGTGTGGTGTGCGCAAATAAATGGGTAACAGCTGAGACCATAACAGACAGCCCTTGAGCATGCATACATTAAGGCTACATGATTTCAGCCCATGTAAGCACTGGATAGGGGGGAATCAAGTGTGTAGCTGATTTACATTCAGATTTACATTCAGTCTCACAATCTGGGTCTTTCTGAAATCTCAGACATATTTTCCAGCTGGAATGAGGGTTTCACCAGGTGGATTGGTCTGTCCTCCTTGGCCTCCGACACGAGTCATTTCAGAGTTGTCTGCGTTCACAACACAAATCAATAAAAGATCAATGACAATTCCTTTGATATATACTTGTTGTTGTCGTGAATTCAGAATCGTTAATAGGTGCGTCATCAGTTGTACACATGGTCTGCATCTCTGATCACACAGCGTCTGCATGGCAGAGGGAGTCTGTCAGCTTTCTGCCTGATCTCATTACTGGGCTGTAGGAGGAAGAACCCCAGGGGGGATCGACCCCCCCCTCCCCTCCCCAGGCCAATTAGCAGGGGCCACCATGTGCGCTGCACTGCAGTCACTGAGGGGGGGGGGGGGGCGAAATAAAACATGTCAGATTTTGTAAACATCTTCCTTCTTAATATCTGTCCTTGGACAGCGTGAAGGTAAAAGCGTGAAGGTAAAACTTTCCTGCAGAATAGATTCCCCAGCCTGTCTTTCACACTGGAGTTTTACCGTGCCGACACAGTGTA
The DNA here is from genome assembly GCA_023658055.1 of Thaleichthys pacificus. Taxonomy (NCBI): domain Eukaryota; kingdom Metazoa; phylum Chordata; class Actinopteri; order Osmeriformes; family Osmeridae; genus Thaleichthys; species Thaleichthys pacificus. The sequence goes on along the minus strand of CM042856.1, from coordinate 13,375,362 downwards.
TCACTACAAAGTGTGTTTGAGGAAGCTGATAAAGGCCTTTAGGTTTTGAATTCATTTGTTTGAGTTGACGGAGGGAGGAATAACTGGCAGCTGCAGACTGGGTACAGCTGCCAGTGACGGCTGGCACAGGAGATGGGGGAGGAGAGGTTTTTAGCAAACCTGTGCATCATGGCTCCCAGTGGAATCTCATCTTCATGAATTCCCTCAAAGGGCCAGATGGATAATCGGATGGCTATGTTACCTTTGCATCTACAACAGACTTGCCAGACTTACTCTACTGGAGTCATTACTGATGTTCACTGTTGCATGGGCAATGCAATGAAGATGTTCTGTGATGTCTTCAGCAAAGGATATTAGGAGCATTCTATTGCACGTTGTTCGTCTTTGATGCTAATGTAAAATACACAAATGTGTATGAAAGCTACTTTGGCCATTAAAATGATGGCATACCTTCAGGTGTTTTCAATCATTAACTTTTACAACGGGGCCTAAACAAAGTAAATAGGCCTACCTTTGAGCAATAAGGTATTCTTTGGGTCCTGGCACACACAGGAGTACCTTAGAGTAGGAATGACATGAAAAACCACACAGGCTCCTTTTATGTGCTCCTTTGATTAATTTCCCCTGAGCGAGTGATTCTCTGCAAAGAGCCACTGCAGCTGCCTCCCCTTCCCCTGCTACTGAGGCCTGAGTTAACCAACGAGTCCGGCATCAAACCCATCAACCTCTAATGTTTTAATGAGCTGCATGACAATTAGGCAAGCTCACGTTTAGCATGCAGGACAGCAACTGGTGAGAAGCAGCTTGCTGAAGACGACTGTGTGAGATGACGGAGACGAGATGGAATTGAGCGAATCAAAGGCTGGTTTCTCAGCCAGTCCAGCTTGTCAGGAGGTACTTCCATGAGCAGACTTTCCTCTGGCTACAGGCTGCCTCACACAAGGCCGGACGTCACGACTGACCCATGCTTCAACAGCCCACCTTCTGTTCCCATGGACAACACCCAGAAAGAACACCATATTTGGTTGCTGCTGTGAAGTGTCTTCCTCTCTGCCTCCGACCCTCAACCACTGTCTGATTCCAGACATAGATCTAACACGGCACTATAACAGATAACATGACTCTGAATGTCCACAGTGGGGACCAGTTACCATCTCGGGAAAGTTGACATGTGTTTGTACATGTTACACGACACCCTACTGTATGTACGTTTACATCAGGGAGGGGTGTGTAGTACAGACCCTGACATGACTTACATCACCTTCTTTGATAAGTTCAGATATGTCACAAGAGAATGAGGAGAGAACATCCCTAGCACTGTTTCTAATCTCTGAGGATTTGGGACTGCGAGTCCTCCTAAAACCAGAGCAGATGTTGCTAACCCGGACTGTCACCAGGACTGTAACCAGGAGGAACAAAGAGACTACATCTATCAAGCAAGATCTATTCAAGGCTTGGTAATCTTAAATTAGTTCGTTTTTTCCTTCAAAGGCTTGTTGTTGATGTCTGGTTGCCACACCGTATCTGACACTCTCCCTCCAGTAGCTTCTGCCAGTACTGGCCATGCACCACACTGAAGAACAGGCACCTTTCTTAAGATGCTCTCCAAGAAAAGATGATCATCAGCATCCTCCTCCTCATGTCCAGTGTGTCTACTGGGTCAAAGTAACAGAGGCCAGTGATTACTGTGATTTAATTTAAACAACCTCCAGAACACTGCCTGACTGCCGGTGTCTCCTTGGTGCAGTCGTCTTTAGCGCGGCAGAATCTGAGAGGAAGAAAAGCGACAGTGTCAATGGTCAGAAGGCATTTAGTCAGACAAAAGTCGACGTCAGCGCTTTGAGCCACGGCTAGTGTTGGGAGTTGTTACTGTCCCTCTCAGAGGAGAGCCAGGGTTTAATGGGCCCACGCTTCCACTGGCGGCCTGTGTCTTAGAGGCCACCGTGTAGCCTACATGTGTCTGCCAGCTCCTGTCACAGCACATAGCTCTCTGCAGCCCTTGAGCTCCGTGCCCCTTTAATAGCTGACAGAAGCTGTTAGGCCTGAGACACACTGTTCAAAACACAACAGACCCATATTATAACGTTATGCTTAGGATTAGTATCCTACTTTGAAGTCTGGTGGTTTTCCTCTAAGAGCCTGGCAGGGGCTCTTCTAGACTGTATATTATTGGCTGAGCCAATCATCTTCCTGATTGTCAGTCTTGGTGCTACCATGGTGATGGTCATTGCGGTGGTCATTGCTACCTTCTTTCCTCTCAGAAGGCCCTGTCCAGTGAAACTTCAAGTAAAATTATTTTGGGTCTATTTTGTAGCCAGACAACAATTTCATGGCTGACCAGTTGCAGAATAATTACATAAAACCCCCAGGCAGGCATCGATCAGAGCTACTCAGTACCTTTTGAAAACAAGGCCATATCTCTTACAGCCAGCTATTCACAAAAGAAATGAAAGCATTACTGCTCCGAGCTTTTCAAGACTCCAACACAAAACACACATAACATAAGCACATTTTGCTCACAGGGTGCCAATGTGAACAGCTTCTGTGCAGCACACAACCTTTTGATTTAAAAGACTTTAGTTATGGCAGGCTCGTAAAATGGCAGAGATTGTTGCTCTGTACGAACATAGCAATAACAAACAAAAACATGAGTAAAAAGTACATTAAGGACCACCCGACTCTACACTCAATGACCCAACATGTATCAATAACAGAGAGAAAGAGAAGTAGAAAAATTTATGAAACTTACATCTGAGATGTGAGATTGTTGACAGCGCATGTATTCAAAGCAGGAATCCTCTAGTGGCCATCAATATTCATAAATAATTAAGGAGCCTTGAATACAGCATATTAGATGTTAAATGACTGAGGCTATTCCCTCTACATAAACTAGCCAAGATTCCATCACTAGGAACTAGGGAAACATTGTCAACAGCCCGATCTATTCCTGACTGCTGAAACGCCCTACACCAAGCTCTCGACTGTATCCTAGTAGGTCCTACTCCATCTTACATCCTCTGTAAACAGCCTGGAACCAAAATGAGCCAGCAGGGCACATATGAGGACAGAATGTCACTGCTGCACAACAGCACTCTGGAGACGACCAGTGACTCACAATGATTACATCTCCCCAAGGATGTCACACAGGCTTTAAGTCATTTCTGGATGTCCCGATTGTTTCCACATTTTGACCAACCATGAAACACTTTGCAATGATTTTCCATACTGGACAGGCACTGCAATTAATCACAATTAATTAAACAGATGTTTTGCAAATAGAAACAAGTTCTTGGTATTATTATTCTAATCCTTCCATATATGTTAAATAAAAAGCCAAATAAACTGAAGCAATCTTCTTGACCATCAACATTTCTCTGACAAATCTTTTAAGTAAAGACATGCACTCCTACCTGTTTCTGATTGCTTGTAAGGCCTGAATCTAGCCACACACCTAGAGTAAGCCACTGCTGTGAGTCTACCTGACACTTTTCACAGTAGAACACTTTTGGTGAAAGTCACGCCTTCACCTTATCTGTCTCTTTTACCTTTTCACTTTTCAGGAAAAAAGTATTGATAAGAATATTACCCTAAACAATAACATTACAGTTTAGCACAAGGATTGTGCAAAAGTGCAGACAGGTACATTGAGAGCCATGTACATTCAGTGGTTCCAGGTTTAGTCTGTCAGCCACTCCTTCCTATACATCTACCAAGTCTCATAAACAGAAAATGAAGGAAGTTGCTGCTGTTTCATCTGTTTTCTGATTTGACTACAGCATTTCCCTGGGGGGGGGGGGGGGGGGGGGGTCTCTCTGAGTGGGACCCGTGTTTGGCATTACTCTTGAACACATCTGGGGTGTAATATGAGTTTCACTGCACAGTCTGCTGAATGTTTCTTTCATGCTATTACTGAGGGATAGTGGCCAGCGGTAAATGTAGATGGGATGTGTGACAACACAAAATCAACTCACAAAATCTCAAATTAGGTTGGAGGAAACAGTATTTTCAAAAGATTACACCAAGTTTAGTGTTAGGTTTAAGTTAGATTATTTGCAAAAATCAGGACTAGGATTGGATTTGACCTCACAATCTGTCCTACTAGCATAAATGGCACTTTAAATGTTTTTGAAGAGGCAGCCTTTAATCTTGCCCCTCCAGGAGCATTTTTCGGTCAGAGGTACTGGAGTATTTTTAGGTTTAAGAAGGCATTCTGCGTGTTCGTTGATAACACAAGGAACAGCCATGCTTGAACAAGGACACATTTTGTTATCTGGAGGCAAAGCAGCAGCCTCCCCACTCAAATTGCTGGAATAGAACGGCTCAAGTGAACTAGGCTTGCTGCCATTTTATCTTCCCTGCGTGTCAAGCAGCACGTCAGGCAGTCTTTGTACTCCCTGCACTGCAGTGTCTTATAAGCTAAATTCACATCTCAAAAAGAATAGTTTTACTCACATCACTTTCTGCTTAAAAGGTCCATCTTTTTAATAGCCAATTACCATCGGCTCGCATTCTTAACCAGCAGATTAAATGGAGTTGGTTTCATGGGGAAACAAAGAGCAGATGGGGTCTGGACTACATTCCATCTAACAATGCTACTGTTCATCATTTAAGACTGCCCAACTCCTACACTCACTGTCACACCCAGTATTTCCACATGACAAAAAACAGCCTGCTTTATGACTGACAAAACATTCCCTGTATTTCCTACAATGCAGACACAATGTACCATATTTGCACACTCCCAGCTGCTGTCTGACCTCAGGTCTTGCATCCACCTAACCACAGGCCCAGTGAAACAGGAGGGTGAAACTGTCAAATCACAACACATGAAAGGTCTCCTGCTTCCAGCAGTATGGTGACAGAGGGATAAGAGTCATCGCAGACACACTCCTCTGACAGAAGACCTTGTTTACCTCTGTGGGGTCCTTACAGCAGCAATGGCAGGCTATGACGGCCTGTTTCGTTATTTACTAAATCAAATGAGCAGAGGAAGAGAGATGCCTCCTCACACCATGAAAGGGCTGCGGTGTCGTTTCATTCAGCCTGTAAACGAGGCTGTTTAATGGCAGGCTATCAGCAGCGTCTTTATCTCTGGCTTCCACACCATGTTAAATCGCCAATGATTCCTGAGAGAGAGATTGGTGCTGCCGTGTGTGCAGCTACTGTGTGGTAATGCTGTAACGCCCCTGGCCTTGCACATCTGAGGAGATTGCTTTGCACACTCTCACGATTCAAAGTGACTTACTGGTCAGAGTGGAGTGCAACAAATCATCAGAATTCCCTTACACAACATGTTTTCTGCTGTAGAGTACAAAAAATACACACACACTCTTGTATTATTTCATTGCCAAAGCCATGAACTTCCACATCCCAACTAGGAACTACTGAGGTTAAAGTAGCAATATTCAGTTTAGATATGTATTCCTTAGTTTAAATACATTTCTGTTAAAAGAGTGAAACGCTCTTTCTCAAAGGCCATACCTATATATTGAATGGATTCAGGTTTTACTTTCTTGACAACCCCTGTCTTTGACCTGTTTGTGGGGCTGCAGGGATGGAGTCTGGCTGGGATTGTGGAAAAAAGGGCCTTGTCACTCCCTGTTGGATGAGATAAGCAAGCAACAGTTTGCTAAACGAACTGTGTGCAAAAAACCTTACCTCATAATGGAAACATTTCCACACTCTCCAGCATCCTAAAAAGCACATGTGAGTAAGTGTGATAAGGACTCACTCACTTATCTACTTTTGATTGGAAGTGAGAAAGCTGTTGATAGACGAGTTGTCAGTTTGGCTGAAATACAGTACAACTCTACCAGAAATCACCTCCTTAGTCAAACTAATCCTGAGAAGTGATTCTACTGACCTTGCTTCTGATCTTGCTGTGTGGCCCATACCTTTTCTTGTTTCTTTTAACCCATTATTATCAAACAATTAGCAATAATACAAATTGGGCTTGTTGATTAGAAATTAATTCCCCGTAGGTGAAAAGTTTATCGTTTTTCACCTTTTGGACTACAGGCACAGCAGATACTAACAGTCATAGTGTAAGGAGGAATGTCTGACAGACAATTGAAAGGGGAATTGTATAATCTTCCTGAAACCATAGAGGATTCAAGAGCAGCTTCTAAGACACTAGTCCTAGTTTATTCTTGTTTTAGTGGATTTGTTAGAGTGATGTTATTAATTATAATAAACATACAGGCTGATAAATTAATAATAGTTGACAGACATCCACAACTAAAAGAACAAAAAGTGTTATCATTAAAATAAAAGGTAGGCCTATGTCATTGCATTTGCTATCCTACTATAACGTTAAATCCTACTGTGTACGAATGTGTCCACTTACTGTACAGACCGGACATCAATAACTAGACAAATTCAATTAGCCAAAGCAAGATGATCCAAAACCTGAACTAATTCTTGTCTGAATAATAAACATTTGATCAGATTACCAAATGATACGAACGGTTGTGCAGATGTGCAGAATTTTGCTGTCCTAAATTGTACACGACATTTTAGCCAAATAGCCTACCTTTCTTGATCTCTTCAGGTCCCGGCAGATTTGCGTGCGACTTGCAGTCTCATTCCGATTCAGTCGAAAATGCTTGCTTGATTCCAGCGCTCTCTTGACCGTCCGAAGTAAGGAACATTTAACATGTCAATTCCGTAATTTCCGTACGTAAAGTCCTGTCAACCTTTAGGAACTTTAACACAGAAAGATGTGAGAAGTATATCCAAATCTCCCCTTACGATTCATAACGAAGTCATGAGTGCAGTGCCATATAGTCCGAGAGACACAATATGGAACACTAGCACGCCTGCCGGTGCAACTTCTGCAAACGGCCATAGAGCAGGAAGATGATGCATAATTCATGAGCATGGGAGGCAGTTGCACTAATCCCTGACTCATTCATTAATAGAAGGGACAAGGTCGATGCCACTCAAAACTAAATTCTTTTTTTCGGGAGGCCCCAAGCATTTGGCATCTGATGTGTATTACAGGTGAGATTACAGATCAAAGGTGCCATTCAGAAATTACTTTCATTGCTAAATTCAGTTTTCCAATTAATTTTAAATGAGTATTGTGGATCTATAGTCTTGGCTCATGTTTAGGCTGATGGGTGTAGAAAACGTAGTCATGGAAAAGATAGCCAATGTATGGCAGGCCTAGAGGCTAGTAGACCTACATATGGATACACAAAATATTCATAGAGTGGCCTAGCAAGCCTGATAGATAGGCTATTATGATTCCTTCATCTTACATCTGAAAACTGGCAGTATTAGAGTAAAACATGTCACGGGTGTTGACAAAGTGAATGAGAGGGGATGACACAGGTGTGATGTGGAGTGATCATTGTAGTCGGAAGGGTGAACCTGGCCAATCCAGCCTCTCCACCAAACCCTTGCAGCAGCAAAACTGCAAAACCTTCCCTCAGATCAAAGTTTGATCGCTCCAATACTGAGATGTTGACTTCTGAGACTGAGGTGCTAGCCTGTGCTGTCACTCATACATATTGGATGATATAGAGATACAGTTTCCAGCTAATAGGGCTGGTCCATGCCCAGAGGCCACAGTACATATTTTATAACTATTCTTGAAAAACAAGCTAACTAACACCACCTGCTGTGAGCATATAGCTTGGACATTGATGGCCAAGCTATACAGTAACTGTTTCGTTGGATTTATCTGCTTATTGCCTAAGCAATAGCCTATATTAGAAAGAGGCATAGGGCCACAGAGAAACATACATTTGGACTATGAATTACTTTTATTTTTTAAACAGCAGCATTACAGTTGCTAAGGAGAAGCAAACATTAAGCCAGTTTAATAAGACGGTTTGCATTTGGCAAATTTGAGACATCAAATCCCCAGCCACTGCAATGTTTCCATGGTGACTATATGACAACATTAGTGTTAAACCATTTTGCCAGACCATAGAAGAAGGCCTTGTTTGTAGTGCTACTCTCTCACAAATGTTGCCCGCAACCAATGTATAGGTCTATATGTCTCTGCTACATGTTTGTGCCAGCAAGTCGTTCACCTTTATAAGTCTCTATTTTATTTCCTCAAGAGAGATAGCTCTACAATTCTGGATTCACTCATCCACAAATGGCCGTAGTATATTGCTGTCTCCAACACCACATTGTGTAAGCATGTCCACATAGCCTAACTTAAGTCGCATGCAGCATCTATAATTTACGCCGCTGAACACAGCCATGTGTGTCTACGGTACAGCCAGGCAGCGTCTGCGAGCCCGTACAATCTCCATGGAAACGAAGCGGGAGGGGAGAAAGCATATAACTTGGGGAAGTTGCCAGTCACATTTAATCAGCTAGCTTGTAAGCACTATGATCAGCTACCGACTGATCGAACGTTTTTTAGATATGGGTGGTAATGAATAGTAGCTGTAAATATATGGATTTCTATAGTTCAATTATTATTTGTAGCTATCTAACACCACAGTTTGCTGATTAGAACTAGGCTAGTCTACCAATCACGGAACGGCAACCGTAGTTAGTGACAGTGTTGCTGGGTGCAGGTGTTGGGTGTACGTAGTCTTTGTTTAGAAATATTAGCCTAGCTAAGAGTGAAAACCTAGCCCCGATTATGTAAGTAATTGAGTCATGCAGAAACGTAACTTCAAACAGTACCTAGCTCAGTTGTACATCTGTCTTGCGATCTTGTAGTAAGTCCTTATTGTTTCGTTAGCTCAAGGATTCTCCTCAAAATGTACAACTGGGAAAGACGTGCTGCGGAGAACCTTACCAACGCTGACCATATGCGTGAAGTGAGAAGAAGGATGGATCATGAGTATCAGGTACGTTTCACACAGGTAGGATACAAGTTGATATTTTCTCAGCCACATTCATTATTGTAACTCATGATGACGTACCCTAAACGTGTGAAGTGATGGTTGTCATTTAAAGGTTCTGACTTCTGTTGCAGAACCAATTGCGAAGAAGAGAACGGGAAAGAGCAGATGCCGAGGTAAAAAGAGAAATAAGAGTTCGAACACCCTCACCGCCTGCACCTCAGTCAAATAAGTTTAAAACCCGTACTTATGATAGGCCATGGGCACAAGGAGTGTCAGCCACTAGGAAGGTAAGATCCTCTGCATCAATACTTTGGAACATAATTAAAACATATTCGATTACCATACACACAATGCAGTGTGCTGTGGTTGGGTAACACTAAAAATTATATAAATATAATGAAATAATGTTGTTTTCTTGCCATGTTTTACCACCTGCAACAGTTGTCCTGCTCTACGAAGCCTTCCATATCTGAGGTGAGGAACACATTGAACAAAGGCTCCATGTCTCGTCTCCCTGCCATTGGTAGAGGATCTAAGGGTAGGGCAGCAGAGCTGGCAAGCTCTTCTAAGACCCCCTGGAGAGCCAGTGTCCCTCTGGCATCTCAGTGTAAGTTTCTATTCATGTATTCTCAGCAGCATCCTCCCATGTGTATGATGTGGCTTTCCTACCACCTGCAATGTTGTTTTAACACGTGCCATGATGAAAGAAAACAACCTTTCCTCTCCGCATTTTCAAAGGCAAAGGGCCATCCTCACCATGGCAGAAGCCTAGATCTGTGGATTTGAAAAACAACGTATCCACCCAAGGGAAACGAAGCACTCTGAAGCGAACGCAAAGTCAAGATACCCTGAAGGCAAAGAACCGAATAAAGGCCCCGTGTGGGCATCTGGACAGACCCAACATCTCTCTGAGACGGGACCCAGTGTGTGTATTAGACAGCCACTCCCTTCCTCAACCCCTGACCTCTCCCGGAAGATTCAACACAGTCTGGCCCCGCCTCCCCTCACTGCAGTACCGTCCACCCAGTCCAGAGGACTTCCCGCTCATGTCTCATGCGTTTGAGGGCTTCTCCTCCGAGAACAGCAGTGTTGTCGAGGATGACATCAGAAGTGAAGACGCATACAGAGGGGGCCTTTTTGGGAGCTCTGCTGACCCCACCCCATCATCTCTGGCTCAGTCCATCTCCTCAGAGTGTCCTTCCAGCACTAGGACCCTGGAGAGCATCCTCAGCGAATCCTTTATTAGCCCTCTTAGCAGCCGCTTCAGTTCTCTGGACATCCTGTCATCTGACTCAGACGGGGAGGATAGGGATGCAGCTTCCTCCTGGCAGGCTGCTGTTGGAGAGAGCTGCTCCACCCCTGTGCAGTGGACCGGCTCTCGGACCAGCTTGAGTTACGTCAGCCCCCTTCCACATGCTCCAAGTCCAGGGAGCCTGCAGTCTCAGCTGGGTCGAGAGATAAGCACACCAGAACCTTTAAGTAGAGCCTCTCTTGATAGTGGCTACAGTCCTATGCCCTCATTCATACAAGTGGGCCAGGCGTCAGTCTCCACATCGCCTGCTGTCACAGAGAGGGTACACCGGGGTACTCTTGCTACCCCTGAGCAGATAGACCACCAGCTCCCTGAGCTGGAGCTCATCCCTAGGTGGCCTCCTCCAAGCTGGCTGGGGTCAGAGAGGACGTCCGAGGCCTCACCCGCGGCCAGCTCTCCTGGGAGACACTCTATGCTTGTCAGCAGGCAGGAGGAGCCGGAAGAGACCAGAGACACCAGTAATGACAGTAGAGGGGAAACTTTATCCTCCAGTGAGGCCTTGCGTCCTGGGACCTCGGGACTAATGGATCACCTGACCATGGCGCTGATGGCTCTCCATGACATCCGCAGAGAGGTGGCACACATGCATATGAATCATGCTCACAGTGGAAACGGTTCCGATTCTCAGGAGGCCCAATCAGCACCAGCTAGCGATCCAGAAACCTTGCGTAAGATCAAAGAAAGGTAAGTAGGGACTAAGAATGGGATAAACAAGTGCCCAGTGCATGGTGGAACGTGCTGACTGTCTATGTATGTATCTCATATGAATTCATCTTACCCAAAGTCTGTTGGAAGAGTCGTCTGATGAGGAAGGGGACCAGTGCCGGATCTGCCAGTCTGGGGCTGCCTCACCTACAAACCCCCTGCTCACACCTTGCCAGTGCTCTGGCAGTCTGCAGTACATACATCATGATTGCCTGAAAAAATGGATTCAGACCAAAATCCAGTCAGGTCAGTTTAGAACCCTTCCTTTTCCAATTGAGATAGTAGAAGCACGTGGTCTGAAGTATTTATGAAATGTATGTAAGTGAGAATGTGTGATTCCAGGGACCACCTTGTCTGCCGTCAAAACCTGTGAACTGTGTAAGGAGAGTCTAACACTGGACCTGGACGACTTTGATGTCGATGAGTTTTACCAAAGACATAACCACACACAGGTACATGCTACTGTTACATCCTACAATAACGTGTGACTAATGACTTAAACAGGCATGATATCATTTGGCACAATCAAATCATTGTGGATATGCACATGCGGTCTTCCGTGCCCCCTGTGCCCCAGGTGGAGCAGGGCAGTGAGGAGCTGTACATGCTGCTGCTCCTCCAGCAGAGGTTCTCAGCGCTGCTGCAGGTGGCCCAGAGCCGTAGCAACGCCGTCTCACGAGTAAGGATCGGTTCCACACAGACCATCTAGTCACTTGTGATGCAAACTAATTGGTGCTACTCAGCTGGGTGTTGACACCACAACATCAGACTACAGATCCATCTTAGCTGTTGGAATAGGAAGTGGCAGTTACAAGTGACATTCATCAATGAGTATCTTGATGTAGATCAACTGTAGATCAACTGTAAAGGTTATAAAATATGTTCCATGAGATACACTATGGATTACTGTGAGATAGCTCAAAGGTCAGGATTCTTTTTTCATCTTAGATGGCCACCAGGATGTACCTGCTTCAGAGAGCTGCAGGGACATCCAGTACGTCTCACACACTGATCGTTTGATCACAGAAATACTCAAAGTGGACCAACATTTGAATCTCTACTGTTTAGAGTGTGTACAGTATTTTCATGTCACAAACATACGGTTGTAAATGGCCAGCCTCAGGAGACGAGGTAGAACGAGACCAGTATTCCTGTGCCATTTCATTCTATAATCAACAGAATATCTCATCCAGAATATAAGTGACAGTAGTGTTCTGTTGTCTTCCAGACGTGGAGGTCTCCACTCACACATCGTATGATGAGGGCCAGGGCCACCAGAGGGGTGCCGAGGGCCCTGGGCAGCCACAGCACCACACCTGAGACTGACACTTAATCCCTGTCCCTCGACCTGTTCTGTGTAATATGTGAACTTATCCTCATTGAATGAATTGAAACGCACACAGTGCAGGAAATCTGGTTCTAGTGCAACATCTGGAGAAACGACAAATAAACGGCAGGGATGGGTAAAGCACTCAAGAAGATTAATGTAGGTTACTTTATTATTCTTTATGCTATTTATTATACTTGAATGCATTTTCACACATTTTATCAAGGTTATTTAACTGTATGACAACATAAACATGCATTTCTATGAGTATTTCTACATGACGAATTGAAGACTAACTGCATGGTAACAGTGGTCTTCAATATTTATCCATTTTATGAAATTAGAGAAAATGTTGAGGGAGTACTGCTCCATCAGATATTTAATGGGGACTTATTCCCAAAATAACTTAATGCAATCATTTATTCTACACCTTATAATTGCAAATGTTGCTGAAAACCTATATTTGTTGAATATAAATACTGATTTGCAAATTACAAATAAAACACATATTTGAAATAGATTTTCACAGTTCAAGTTCATTCCTACAGTCAAATTGGTCCTCGTAATGTGCATCAGTGTCACATGAGTGAAATCCTGGATGCTCTTCACAGAGATCCCTGTGATCTGACTCAGTTCTTCCACCACCTGAAACAAAACAGCTGAATCCTTACATAAGCCACACTAGGAAAACTGATGGACATCCATCTGTAGACATATGCAGAGATAAATCTTCTGGGACAAACCACGGAACCATATCAAATAAATGTTCAGCCTAACCCTCGGATGTTCAAGCACTGAGATGGCTTAGTTAGATGTCACATTTACCTGTTTCCACATCGGGACATTGTGGATGTATGCAGCAACACCAATGACACCAACACCAAGCAGCATGCAGTCTTCTGTCACTGGCACAAACACCTCTCTGCGTATAGGACAACAGGGTTAGCATTGGAACAGTCACCCAAGAACTGCTTAAATAATGCCAGAATATTGAAAGGTTAAAATCACCTCTGTTCATCTGAAGGACTCGAGCACCGAGTGGTGGCCATGAGCAAGGAATCGTAGATGGCCGTCTTCTGTAAGTAGGTGAACTGCAGGACATGGCGACTCAGGTGATGCAAGTGTTCCACAGGAACTGGAGGACTCATTGTGCACTGTCACCGAGCAGGAAAGCCATATTTTTTTTTGCATTATAAACTCAGAGCATGAATCACCTCACATCGCTTGATCGTAGGCTGAGGAGAAATGCTCAACTCACCAAGAACCTCCAGAAGTATCTCCACATATGTAAGAGGGTTTGGGACATTCAGCCTATAGTCTAGGACTTTCAAGATCATCAACTCTGATTCCAAGAGAGTCCGTTTGGAGACGCTGTGACCCATAGAGTGCAAAAACTGCACGGCAGTATTGTTGTCCACAATCTTATTTAAAAAAACACGCTGAATATTACTTAGGCCATTCAACTTTGAAACTTAGGACATAGCCTATAGAGGTTAAAGACTTACACCACTGTGTAAAGACAGTTTGCTTGCTAGTTGAACACATGAGAGGACAATGAGATAGAATTTCTCGTGGAGTTTTTCATAAACAAGATCCTCATAGTGTCCATGATCACATAATGCAGCACCTTGAGGTGTGGGCGTTGTGAACAGATCTTCAAGATGCTTTATCATGAACCTGTAAAATATGAGTTGTTGATCAAATGACATGCATCATGTGTCCCAAAAGTCACATTTCATACAGAATGAGCCATAGCAATAGAATCCTACCTTTCAAGTAATTCTACAGCATGATATCCAACCAGAGGATCTAGTTTCATCTCGTCAGTAATAAGAAACACACATTCTGAAAGAAAGCATCAAGAAAAACATTCCCAGCTAGCGAATCTCGTCCTAGACTAGAGCTACCCTCCTTTATCACCTAACATGGATCAGATGGTCTCCCACGCAGTATAACCCCCACAGTATCAATCCGACCGTATACTGCCTATTTATGGAGGATGACCTGATGCTGAGTCAAAGAGACAAAGCAGTTTGACAGTTGGAAAACTTGTGCTCCTGGAGTACTGGTAGCCAACCAGTACTGTACTGTAGCTACGGACTCACCTATCAACCTCTTGTCTTTAAAGTCACCGCTGTATTTTGATAAATTGTTGAGTTTCTCTTTGTTTCTGTTGTTGAGATTTATAAGAAAGTCTGGTAAAATCTCAAAAGCTTCACCAAATTTCAGCATTTTGTTATGACCTGGGCGAGAAAATCTCTTGGCCATTTCTGTCAACTAGCTGACGTTCGCTTCGCTACCAGTATCTCTAGGTAGCCTAGTACAGTATAACCTAATGTTCACTAACCAACGAGTATAGTGCAATATTTACTATTGCACTACACATAAAACAAACGTTAAACGTATTCTAGTTATCAAGATTTAGTAAATCTGTACCACAGAAGCGATAATTTGAAATTGAAGTAGTGTCCGGCAGAGGGCACCAAAACAGTACTAGTAGTGACTTTCCTGAGGTAAATCACCGGAGGGGGACTAATTATACTGTTACACGCACACAAATAATACGGCAAAGTGCTTCAAACTGTTACCCAGCTATAACTAAAAACAGCCCCCTGGAAGGCAGTTTTCGTGACTTCAACGTTTACACATCACGTTATCAAAGAAAGTTAAGACTACACGATTTCTTAGGCTGTTATTCAAATGTAGATATCTAGATAATGTGTAAGCACTACTTATGATTACTCATGTCTAAGGTCCTCCTGATCATATAACTTAACAGGCCCCTCACAAAAACAATCAGGACTCCAACTTCATTATAAAATCTTTAATATGAATTTTTTTTTGTCCATGACTGTAAAGTATAGAACTGATACAAATAAAAGGTTTATCACTAAATACACCAAAATTAAGACTTCCCAGTCTACAAACTAAAATACCAGCACACCCCCTAATAACAATGTTACGTTAAGCTATGTTAAGCTGTGCAGAAGGAAAATAAAACATCTAGGTTTCTACAATTTTCCTGCTCTTCCTCTCCGAGGTTTGGATTTCTGCTCCTCTTCGTTTTTCTCAGTGTCCACTGACAGGGCTTTTTCTTTTTTAGACACCCTGCCCTTTCCTTTAGCAGGTAGGGCCCTCTGGGGCTTCTGAGGTGCTCGCATTTGTGACTTCCACAGTGGCTCCAGTGATGTCAGTCAGGGGTGTGGCATCAGTAGACTTGGCTCCCCGCCTCGCTCTCTTGACAGGCCCTGTTGGAACAGGATCTGAGAGCTCTGACTCTTCTGCTTTCTTTGATTTCCTTTTGATGCCAACCTTAACGGGAGTGGACTCCACAGCAGAGGGCTCCTCTGTGTCAATTTTTGCCCTTTTTCCCCGTGACGCCCTTGCAGGAACAGGTGTCACGTTTTGAATTTCATGTGTCATTTCCAATTGAGCTTTCCAGTTGACTGACTTTGAGGGCTTGCTTGTGTTCTCAACATCCGATTCCTGAGTAACCTCTGTTTGATCCGCTTGGACTGTCCCAGCAGCCTTGACCTTCTTAGAGAGTCTCCCTTTTCCTTTTTTGACTTCAACCTCAGGGACTGCCATTTTCTCATCTACAGGAATCTCCTCAGCACTTAATACTTTGGTGGCGTTGTCTGGGACAGCATCTGCAGATTTCGCACCTCTCCTGCCCCTCTTGACCGGCTCTGGTTGGATCTCAGCTGTGACAACCGACACATCTTTACTCATTTTAATGCCTCTCCCCCTTGTGGTTGACTTGGTGACAGGCACAGCTGCTTCCGAAGCAGCTTCAACAGCGACGACAGTTGCTCCTCTGCGTGCTTTCTTGGCAGAAGACGGAGGGGCAATCTCTTCTTTAACAACAGCAGTTACCTTTCTTCCCCGGCTTGGTTTAGTCACAGGGACGTCCACCTCTTCCAGTGCCTCGGTCTCAACACTTGGAACAGGTTGAGCATCAACCTTCTCTTCTTGAGTTGGGACCTCCTGCCTAGTTCTGCGTCCTCTCTTGGGTTTCTCCGCAGGGGTGACACACGTTTTGTCCGGGTTGTCTGCAGGTGCTGGGGCAGCCTCCACCTCAATATCCTGTTTGGTCTTGCGTCCTCCTCTTTTAGGTTTGGCGAGAATCACAGCAGCCTGCTCCTGGACCTCATTTTCAACAGGTTCCACACTGGCCGTCTCACCAGTAGGCTCATTCACCTGCTCCACAGCATCCTGTTTGAGCCTTCTTCCTCCTCTTTTGGGTTTCTCAGCAGCCATGATGGTTTGCTCCTGGCACACCGGGGCTTCAGCACTGGCAGCCTCAGAGCAGGACTCCACTTGTTCAACAGAATCCTGCTTGGTCTTCCTTCCTCTCTTGGGTTTTGTAGCAGGGACTTTGACTTCCTCCTCCTCGGTGACAGGCATATCTACTACGCTCTCTTCTACGGTTGCAGCTTGTTCAACAGAATCTTGTTTACTTTTCCTTCCTCTCCTTGGTTTTTCAACAGGAACAGATGTCTCTATGGTCTCCAAGCTTTCCTTTTGTAGAACAACAATGTCAGCTTGTTCAACAGAATCTTGTTTAACCTTTCTTCCTCTCCTTGGTTTTTCAACAGGAACAGATGTCTCTATGGTCTCCAAGCTTTCCTTCTGTAGAACTTCAACAGTTTCAACTTCTTTATCAGCAGACTCCTGTTTAGTCATCCTTCCCCTTCTAGCTCTTGGGACCAGGACTGCTACGGGTGGTTCAGCAGAACTTTGTTTTGGCTTCTTTCCTCTTTTAGGTTTCTCCAAAGCAACATCACAGATTGGATCCTGGCTTGTAGCAATTTCTGTTTCAGTGATTTCATTGCTGACAGCATCAGTGTTTTGCAGAGTTTCAGCTTCCTCCACAGCATCCTGTTTGGCTTTTCTTCCTCTCTTGGGCTTTGATGCAGGAGCCAGATCTGGGATGGGTTTCTCAACTACAGCCAAATCTTCCACTGGGGCTTCAGTGCCTTCATTTGCAGTTTGTGCCACTCTGCTTCTTCCAGATTGTCGGACAGATGTGAGCACAATCTCCTCCATTTTCTTTCTCCCTCTACCTCTCACAGGAACATCGGGAGCAGTGGTCTTTGAGCTCTCGCTTATTAGCGCCATCTCATGTTCCTCTTTGTCGGCTGGTTCTGGGTCTTGAGTTTTCTTCAGTGGGGTAGAGATGTCGGTCGCCTCTACCTTCTCGCCTGTGGCCTCTGGTTGAGGTGTCTCCACAGCATCTCTCTGGGACACAATCTGCGTGTCGTCTAATGGTACAGACACCTCTGTGTGCTCTTCACAAACCACATGCGGTTCTGGAAAATACAAGGGTGAGAATGACTCATTTCAATTGTCACATGACAATGAATTATGCATTTAAATGTTAGCTACTTGATCATACATACATACATACATATATATACACATATATACACACATATATATATATATATACACATATATACACACACACACACACAATTGATTAAACATACGTTCTGTTGCCAAATCTGTTCCTTTTGTGACTTGTAGTTGAGGCAGCTCTACAGCCACCGTTGGTGAAACGATATGCACGCTGTCTGATAGGACAGCATCTTCTGTGTGCTCTTCACAAGCCACTTGTGGTTCTGAAATATACAACAGACAATTAGTCATTTAGTCAACAGTTAAATAGTTAGGTAATAGAAGAAAATTGCTACGTGACAAGATGATCAAATAAAATCGTACCCAGCGTTGCCAAATCCTTCTCCTCCATCTCTACTCCATCAGTTTGAGAGACAGTCTGCATGTCACCTGATGATTCAGAGGCATCCTCTGGGGAGTCCTGACAAACCTCTTGTGGTTCTGTGAGGAATAGAATGAATCATTTAACATTTCAATCATGCCATGTTTAATAAGAGTCATTTTAATTTCAGATGCATATCAGGAACTTACGCTCTGTGACCAAATCTGGAGAGATGGTTTCATCCTGAGCCTAAAACACAACCATGAACAAATGTTAAGTCGTGCAAAAAAAACAACAATTCAACACAGCAGAAGGCTACATCATGTCATCATGGTTGTGTTTATTATCCACTCACCGTCTCCTGCATCAGGTCTTGCAGTCCTTCAAAGTCTTCCACTGCTCCACTTCCCTTTTGCCTGGGAGTCTTGATTAGTCTTCCGATGCCAAAGTTCTTCTCAACCATTTCGCCCTTGACTTTGGGAGTTTTCATTATCCTCTTAACACCAACCATGTCTTCTACAGGGACGCCCTTCTCCTTTGGAGTCTTCGTTATTCTCTTAATTTCTGTCGCACAAACCAGCGGGGAGGGGTCCGGTGCTTCATCCAGGACTGGAACAGGTTTGGGAGTCTCCAGGAGCTCTTTGACACCATCAAACACAACTTCAGAAACCTTGGGTGCTCTTGGAGTCTTCAGGAGCTTCCCTCTGAGATCTTCCACTGGTTCCATCTTCTGTTTGGGTGTCGTCATTAACCTCTTCACTCCAGTAAAACAGTCAGGTTGTTCAGGTTTCTGCTTGGGAGTTGACATCTCAATCTTGGAGGCCTGCGGTTGCTCTTCAGAGGACATCTCCAAGGCGTCAACAGAATGGGAGACTCCGTCGTCCTCCTGTGCAGCAACCTCGGGGCTGAAGCTAGAGTCTTCATTATCCTGGAGGAGCCGACTGACGGCATCACTGTTGTATTTTCCTTGCTTTGCTGTTGAAACGACACTCAGTGGAGACACCACCATCTCGCCTGTTACAGAGCAAACAACGACTGTTCAAATATGTCACATAAAAAAAAAAACTGGATTCTTGCCATTGCCACTGTCGCTTACCAGTTTCCTCTGGGGTATTCATCACTGATGTTTCGATCAGAGACATTGACTGAATCTGTAGGGGGGTCTTGATGTCACTCTGGGCGTTGGAAACGGATTTCTTCTGCTTTGAACACGCTGGGGTGCTGAATATTTCTGCAACTCCTAAAACCACAAATACAAGCTTCAGATTAATATCCAAATAACACTTGAAATGTCATTAACAATGATAAAAGTACTGTTCTATGGAATAGTACCAGTCAAATCCTCGTCCATCTTCATGTTCGTAGGGAGCAGGGCAATGTTGTGGACCACCTTGGGAGCCCCTACAGCTGGCTCGACAGCCCTCATCTTATGTGCTCTCCCAACAACAATCGTCATGGGGGAATCTGCATGGCCTGTGCTCGCATGCTCCTTGAGTTTTCTTGCCGGGGTCTGTGAAAATGATATGTGCAATTCATTGTTTTGATCACCAGGAAGAAATTGTAACACACAATGTATATTCAGGGACAGAAAGAGTTGACTTCTGTCTGAACAAATACCCTGTTGGTGTGACATGCTGCACTGAGTGTTCAAGTGGGCAATTTAAAACAAGAGTATCAAAGTATCTTTTCACAAAGCTGAAATACTGGAACAGGCAGAGTACATATAAAATGTAATTATACATGTAGCGGAGTTGATAAAAGCACAAATATTAAGTCAGTATAAAGACAGACTGTGCTGAATTGTTAATCTGTAAATATGAACACTTATTGTTACCGTGTACAGGGTGTGAGACTGAGTCACACCATTTGAACTTACCTTAGGTTTAGGAACAACTGCCTTCTTGGTTGTCTTCCTTCTGATGGCAGTTTTCTTGGTTGAGATAAGCATTTGAGACTTGGTCTGACCAAACTTCACAATATCAGCCCAGGAATTCACAGCTTGAAAGAAAACAAAATAATTAGGAAGGATTCAATACTTGTATCTTTATACACGTTCCCCCCCCCCTCCTTCTTAAAAGATGATCCTTACATTTTAAAGATGCACGAGACACTCCGCTTCTCCGATGGCGCATGACTTCCAGAACCCCCCTCAATGCAGTTTTCTTGGCAGACTTCATGCTCTTACGTCGGACTCTTGGAGTTTCAGTGGCAGCCGACTGTGGAACAGAATCGTGCTCCCCAACAGGTGATGGGGTGCTTACGCGTGAGACTGAAAAACGGCCTTGCACGGTGGGCGTCCCAGTCATCTCACTAGCTGTTTGAGGGTCGGATGGAGCGACAACCACAGAGGACCTACGTTTGGCTGTGGGGGTTTTCTTACTCTGGGCAGGTGATGAAGACTTGGGAGTTGTCTGTTCTTTAGGGGTCTGAGAGACTTCTTTAGATGGAGACTTGCTACCAGGAGAGGGAGTCTTTGTCTTCTTTTTGGGGGACTTGTCTTTACTGGGGGATGGAGTTTTTGCTTTTGCAGGTGAAATAACTTTAGCCTTGGGTGACCTCTTGGCAGGTGAAGGAGTCTTGGTAGATGAAACTGAGCGTTTGGGAGACGCCTTCTTACCAGGGCTCGCTTTGGCTTTAGGGCTTGGATGTTCCTATAATAACAAAGAAAACATGAAGAATTTATTACATAAAACAGAAACAGGCTCAAAATTAAAACAAGTTGCTCCGAAAGCATCATCATCATACCTTTATCAGGCCGATGACAGAAGCTCTTCTAAGGAGTGACTGTTTGTTTTTGGCCACACACAAGCTCCGTCTTGAAGGTGTCGCCCCTTTTCGGAGTGGAGAGTCAGGGGGCAGTCGTTTATCAAACAGCTCTGGGCTCAACTGAGTTCCAAAGGACACTCTCTTTCTCTTCCCCTCTGGTACAGGCAACGGTGCCATGAGTTCTCCACTCTTTCGTTTCTTCACTGACAGTTTAACTGAAACATAAATATATATTTTCTAAGGTTAGGGTTTATTTATTTCTATACATCAATCAATAATGAAGAGCACACCCTCCTTTAGTCACAATATATGGTGTATAAGAGGGAGCCATAAACCAGAGTACTCCTACTATTTTTTTGTTGTAATGGGGAGATAGTAACTGAATGCAATGCGGTCATTTCCACATTAACGGCAAAAATATTAATTTAAAGTTTGTGAGAGACAGAAAAGCATCAAACTCACCGCTGACGGGGACAGTCTGAAGAATATCTTGGGCTTTAAGTTTCTTCTCAGCAGTCCTTGGTGAGGTCCTTGGAGAACGAGAAGGCCCTGCCTTTGGAGTACTGGGTTGAGACTCTGCAGGTACCTTGGTTTGCTCATCACTTGAGATGACAGAATCAGTTGGAAGCGTAGGCTCTTCAGCTCTAGCATCTGACTGTTTGCTCTTCCTCCTTGTTGGGGTATTTTGCACAGTAAGACTCTCAACCACCTCACAGGCAGTCGATTTCAGGGGAGTAACCTGGAAACTTATCTTCTGACAAACTGGAATGGTGTTTTCTCCATCGGTGATGGGCGTTTGGGGAAGTGAAGTGTCCCTTTTGTTTTTCGGAGTTCCCTGGATTGGCGTTGTCACCATAGCCTCTTCCATGGGCCTTACTTGCACGATCTTAGAAATGGAAGTACCTTCAATCCTGGGCTGGCTAACAGGCACGACAGTCATTTCACTCTTCATTCCTTCCTCAACCTCAGATGTCTTGACTATATTTTTGACTTCTGTGGGAATGACAAACTTCTCCACTTTACTAGGTGAAACTGGTTTTGCTGTGCAGAACCTTGAAGCCGGTGTTTGAGGTTGACTTTCGGATGTCATCCGTTGAGTCTTGGAGTCAAGGCTTTGTTTGCCCATTTCATAGAGCTCACAGAAGGGAGAATTTGTGTTCTGGTCAAGTCTTCCATCTTCTTTTGGTTCGACCACAGAGGATTTGTCTGATTGCTGCAACTTGACAATGTTGGTTCCATCTTTTAAGCAGAAGTCTAAATATAAAAGTAGCAATTGCTAAATTAACATTAGCATATTTCGCAATTATTATTTTCTCAGCCACTATAATATGTGTTCAGTTCCAAGTTTCATAAAATTAGCAGAAGACATCCAATTTGACATCCAAGATTACCTGAGCTCAAATCAGACTTCTTATTTGCCTCAGACAAAAAGGTGCTGGTCACTTGCTGATCCTGCAACACCTAAAGGATGATACAGCAAATTATTTTTACTGTTAAATCACATTACATAAATCTTATGTTTCACTATTCCTTAGGGAGTATTGTTATATTTGTCTAACTTGAATCGTATACCTGAAGGGTTTCACTTTTGTTGACAGTAGTGGATCTCCTCTTTTTTGGGGTCGGTGCTGGAGGGTACTCAAATCTGATATGGAAAAATGTAATAAAACACAGAAACAAATCCAGCATTTTGAATTTAGTTTACTCATCTATGTACAATACAAAGCAAACATCCAAAATATCTGAGATTATAAATTCCTGGTTATTTTGACACACTAACCTGAAAGAACGATCAAGAATTGTGATTAGATCTCCGTGTTTCAAACGTTCGGACTGCTGCAGTACCTCTCCATTAACACGGGTTGGATTCACTGAGCTTAAATTAGTTAAGATGACCTGTAGAAATAAAGGTTTAATATTGAACACACACCCTCCAAATGATACTGACTCGACTACTACAACAGAGTTTTCAACTAACCTCTTTATTTTCATTCAGGTCAATTTTGCAGTGTTCCTTGGAAACTTGGGGAAGCTGAATGCGAATATCACAATCAGGTTTCCTTAAAGACAAGACCATCAAAAAAGCATTATAATTTACTATATTTACCTACATGTTCAATTGCTTCACTACTTCCATATGAGCTCTTGATAAATGCAGTGTGATAGTGATATGCTTGAATGGTATATGAGTATATGATTATAATTCTACACTACACAGATCATGTATCATACATTTAGAATAAAATTATCAGAAAACGGATGTCCTGATGTACAACCCATTATTGGGTTTATTCTGTATAGAACCACCTTTGGATAACTTCCAGAAGTAAAAAGTGTCCGCACATGTGGCCTACTACGGAGCAAAAGTCTTTAACCGACGTCATCATCAAAAAGCCCGCCTCTTTAACATTTCAAATGCCAGACATGAACAGACAGAAACCCTCCACGAGCTACCGGCTACACTTGCGGAAGTGTTTTGTAACCAATTAAATCGAGCATGTCCTAGTTGTACAGTAAATAAGTGGATTACTGATATCGATAGTCACAGTTTTTAATTGGCACCAACTAACGATAATATGTAGGGCAACACTGACTACTGTAACGGAATATTGCCAGAACATTACCTTCCAAATAGACAGGCCGCAGTGAGAGGAAATTCAGTCCCATCTCCTCCACTCCTTTTGATAACAACAATTTTACCATGAAGGGGCATTGTGATCGAAGAAAGTTACCTAAATGAAAAGAGAAGTGTGAGACAACAAATGCACAACAGATGCAAACACTTATGGTTTTAACTTGCAGCAGTTTAGCCAGACAACACTGTTTCCCGAACAAAACCTACAATGTACCTAGCTTAACAGAAATGTTATTTAAATGGTAGCTAACCATTCATTATCCAGTTTGACTTCGTAACTGGTGGACTAGGTTTCGAAGACAACAGTAGGTTAATTGTGAACAGATTTCCAAACATGCATTACCGCGTGCGATTCCACGTTATATTCGTTTTAGAGACTACAGTAGACTTAAAATGTGCTAGTACTAGGCGTCTAATCTAAACAAAGGCATCTGTACCGTGCAAAACAGATCATAAGATGAAGTCCGTTAAGTTTCCAGGATAGGAAAAAAAATCTATGCTTACGTATAAATTACCTAGGGCTACTTACGTTAGCTCTAGCTAGTCAGCATGTTGCCGTTAGCATGTCACTATGTTACGAACTCGATCTAGTTACCTGGGATACAGTTAGACTCGTCAGCCGCTGATCATCATCGATACACGTCAGTAGTATGAGACAATATCGGTTCAAATATCAGATATTGATCATAGATCCGATTTGTTGTATATATCCCTAACCTTTAGCTATTGCGTCGACGGCTTGCATACCTAGCTAACTATCTAAAGTCGTATTCTACAGTGAATCAATGTGGTTCTTACGAGTTGGCTGTTTCCATACAGTTGTAAAATAAATCCTTCCGCCCAAATGGGTTCACTTACGGAGGAAAAAAACAAAACAAATGGCGCTGTGAGATAGATTTTTTTTTAAACTATAATATACTGTTCAACTGCATATGTTGTCCGAATCTATACCCAATTATTGAAATAACAGTAACATACACGGATCCCTAATTTTGAGGGACTATTTTGTTAAAGTCTTAAACGGAGCGATTTTTTACTGTGGAAAGGAGGGCCATTCAAAATCCCGCGCGAAGACTTCTTATTGGCTATAATTGTCACGAAAAGCACGCCTACAAAGTAGTTCCGGATAAATTTAGCTGTCCATGCTATTTCTTAACCTGACACTTGCGATACAGTGTAACGATGTTGAGTCCGCTCACATTGTCTCAAATATATAATTTGCTCAATTTGCATACAATGAGACATGATATTCCCCATGTCCTGGGTTATGAAAAATATATTAGTGATCGATTGTAAAATGTTGAATAATTAAGGACAATCATTTAAACAACTACCACCAGACTCACTGCAAAGTTTAGTTTCCATATAATTGTATTTCTTTCCGGAAAGTGTCATTTAGCTTCTGCAGAATAATGATTGTAGCTGGTGCTTTATTTTGTAAAAGCAACTGAGTGGACTAAAGCCGTGTTTCTCAACCCTGGTCCTGGGGCGCACTGCCCGGCATGTTTTATATGTTTTCCATCATCAGGCTTCTGCAGATGTTGATGATACCCAGTCATATAAACAATGTGTGCTATCTTATCTGTAAGAGTTTCTATAAGAGAGCTATATACAAAATGCCCCCTTGTGGTAACCAAATGCCAGTGCATCAGATTAATTATGGGGCCAAGCCTGGTTGAGGAATACTGGACTGAAGGACCACAAATGATTATCACCATACAGCAACATACATATTTGCTATTTTTCACCGTATGTGTTTGTGATTTATATTAGGACATTCGTGATTTTAAATGTATTTCCCAGATACTTGCATTTGTTGGCAAAGAAACAATAATGTTGTACCTACATGTGGAACCATCAAATCATTTTATAAATGTTTTAGCATATGGAGAGAAATTCCACAATAACATCACTGCTACAATTCAAAGACAATCCACTGGATGGCAGTATATGATTATTTCTCTCAGTCATCTTTTCACATCTCAATGTATCCACAATTTCACAAACATTCAATGTTGCAACAGCAATAGATAGCACACACATTCAATAATTATTAAATGTTGGTTTTATTTTGTTTTAAGTCGCCTGATAATCTTGACAAAATTGCAACATATTCCATAATTCTCAAACCGAGGGTGTGTCTGTTCCTATTCCAGATTCGCCGTGGAGGGAAAACTTGTGCGCTGTTCTGGACAGGTTGAGTCTTGATTGATGAAAGCAGCTTTGACCGTACAAATAAAGAAAAAAACAACAACACAGCTACACTTCAGAGAGACTCCATAGTGACATTCTCTTCAGGAACACTTGCTGGTCAAGACCAGTTTCTCTGCCAAGTCCTCCTTCTAACAGGACTAACATAAGTGATTGATGAGGACACCAGGGGCTCAGTAGCAGGGGTGTGTGTGTGTGTGTGTTTAAGTAACTGGAGCTGGGGCACAGCACTAGAGAACGAGGCAAAGCACACAGAATGATTCCTTCCTGAGACATTGGTGCATTTGTGGTACAGTAATGATCTTTTCAATGAGATGTGTGTGTGAGAGTGTGTGTGTGTGTCTGACAGCCAGCCTTTGTGGTGCTATTGATAACTGGCAAATATTAATGACATGTCATTGCTCTGGATGCAACCAAAGGTCACAGATTGTTACAATAAATTATTAGGGAGATAAGAAGTCCTAGTCAACATAAACTTAAGGGGGCTTTACATATATGACCAAAAACAGAGGCGTTCATCCATTCCATACATTTGTCGTTTCTCTTAGACTCCTGTAAGTACAGTGTATACCATTGCTAAGATTGCTCTATGTAATCATACTGTGCCTATAGTCAATGCCTTGTGAGTAACATGTTGTATCAATCACTTTTGCCAGACCCCAAAAAACAAACATCTTTCTCTGTAACATGGTCAAATAGCTAGGTCCCATATTTTAATGCTATTGTGTCATGGTATGAAATATCTGTTGAAAAGGGAGGGAACAAAGTGAAATCATCTGTATAAGCCTTGAACAACTTGGGGAATTCCACGGGCCTGTCCAAAATCTAGGAGCACACCAAATATGTATGTGTTTCCTTCAGTAAAATGTGCTCAGAATGTATTTTTTCTTGAAACACAAAACCTATAAACAAAACACAGAGAAGGTATTTGTTTTAAAAATCAAGTGAAGGCTAAACTCTTCATAGTTTAAAGAAATGAATACAGCTTATATACACAAACTCAAAGGCTACTTAAAATACATCTTAATAAAGAATCTTCATTCATTTGATTTCTTGAAGGACCTGTGACCATATCATACAACCAAGTTCATACAATCATTTTTTTTCATTCTCTTTGCAGCAAAAAGAAAGAAAAAGAAAGAAAAAAGAGAGGAAAACAAACCCAACCTGGAATAGTATGTGATATTTATCGCATCTTGTTTTTCTGTGCACGTGTTTGTTTGAATTGAATAGTACTTTTAGCTTCTTTACTTTTGTTGATGAGATCATCATCAGCCTGCAAAAAAAAAAACGATGTAGCCTCTCTTGATACTCTCGATGGTTAAGAAAAGATGAAAACAGTGGAGGAATACAGTTTCTAATTTCAGAAAAACCTTTTTTTCCCCAACCTGTCATTCCATCATGGACAAGTCAAACACAATAATTCCTAACTTTTCTCTATATATTTATATATCTTTTGTACGAAATCTGTTTTTCGAAGTTGGAAAAATGATAAAGACCCAGTCTTTAGGTGCGGTTTTGGCAAGTCCATATCTGCAGTCCGCCACCTTCTGAGAACAACGAAAAAAAGTGTCAGGTGTTAAGTCTGTCCCCGTCTCGCCAGTGTCTCTAGAACCAGCCTCCACAGCTCTCACAGGGTCCCCTCCTATTGCATCCAGCAGTCTTTCAGAAAAAAGTGGCGAGAAAGAAGGGAGAGGAGATGGAGGACCAGGGGGACGGAGGAGATATCAGCAGTGTTTTTACAGTATCTTCTCTTAGAGACCCCCTCCCCCCCCCCCCCCCCCCCTCCTGACACCTCTCATCGTGTCCACACAGTGTCTTGAGCGGGGGAGTGGAGCTAAAGGATGAGAGTGTGTCGAAAGCCGAAGGGGACCCGCGAGTCCCAACGCACGGCAGGTGTCTAGCCCCTCCCCCGGCTGCAGGAGGGGGGGGGGGGGGATGAGGATAGAGAGCGTGGGGCGAGAGGGAGGGATGGATGGGGCTGCTACGGTGATTGTGTAGCGGGACTGCTTTGGGCTGAGCTGGGAGACAGGCTGGGACTGCAGCTGCCTGGTGGGGCCCCGCTGCTCCGGGAGCCTGTGGCCCCGCTGTCCAGACCCTCCGAGTTCTCCAACATCTCCTGGATGAGAGGCGGCATGGAGCCTGGGATCTCCATCTTCAGGGTGATGACACGCTCGGCCCCTTGGGGGGTGAAAGGCAAGAGGACAAGGTTAGAAGACCATGGGCAACAGTATCCTCATAGTAACCTCACCTGAGGTTTTTTTTTTCCCTCAGAATTTTCTTCAGAAATAATTCCCATTACTGTTTGAGACTATAAGTGTTGATGACATACTACGCTTAGACAACAAAGAACAAGTGCCTGGATGCACGTGAGGCGGAATCTCACCTTTGGCGCTGATGCTTCTGAGGTCGGTGATCTTCATCAGCATCTTGGGGAACATGTGTGGTTTGTGTGGCCTCCTCTTCCTCACGTAGATCTTCAGGGCCTCCAGCAGCGGCTCCTGGAGGACGTCCACCTTGTCTGCTTGCTCCAGGTCTTGCCGGTCTGTACAGTCGCCAACGCAACGCAAATACCACACACAATGTCAATATTGAGCATTACGAACATCACACACTAGCAGTAGTGGTGGTGATGTTTTGTATAGGTTACTACAGAGAGTCTTACAAGATAACAGCACAGAAGGAACATGACTATTCAACTGTCTACATATTCATCAGACTCATCATCCAAATATATTTGATAACTTGCACTGGCTAAGACATGCTTGTAACTATAAAAGGTATGCTGTAGGGGTTTGTTCGTGAAACACTCAGTGATGTGCTAAGTGTACACCAAACAGTTCAAATAAAGTATACGAATGCCCGCAATACCTCCACAGAGCAGACAGATGGCGCTGAGAAGCCCTGTCTCTGCATCATCCATCTCCAAGGGTAGGAGCTGGTTGGCGAAGGAGAACACCAGGTCGGTAAGCGGGCCGAAGCCAGCGTTGTGCATCTGGGTCCGGTTCAACGTCAAGCCGTCCGAGAACGTCATAGTGTCCTGCTCTGGCGTGTAGCGCGTGCAGATCCGGAGAATCTGAGGGAACACACGGTGGGATTAAATGAGCTTGTTGGATGAAAATGCAGATCATACTGATAATCTTAGGAATTGTAGTCATCTACTGTTCATGAACATTGACTTGTTACTGCCCTCAGACGAACACAATAACACACACACACACAGATTATCCTTACCAGTATGTCCAGACAGGCAGCTTTGAGGAGGGTGATCTGGTCTGCGATAGTGAGGGTGGTGAAGCCAGGCAGCTGTTTGGCAAACTCCACCGTCTTGATGATGCACTTGGTGGACAACTCGCTGAACTTGTCCCACAGGTCCACATCCAGAGATACGCGGCGCTCCGAACTGTTACTCTGGAGGAGGAGAGCGAGAGGAGAGAGCGAGTCAGCACGGACGAACTCACGCGCTGAACATCCAACACGCACCACACACCGACTGTTTGGAGATGGTGCTGTCAAACGGCCACGTCGGTTTGAAACCCAAACACACCCAAACCCACCCAGCACTCACCGTAGTGTATTTCCCCAGCTGACAGAGGGAGGGGAACGTCTCCTGGTGGGCCTTGCGGACCCTCTCGATCATTTGCTCCGTGTCGGGGGTCAGGACGTAGCTCTCCGTGCATTCCTGCTTCTTCTCATCCTTCTTCTTCTTGTTTCGGTCGTTTCTCACCGCTAAGAGGCACAAAGAGACCAAGGGCGGCTTCAGCACATGGGGCATCTAGACGTACATACTCCCTCACAATAATCATATCATGTGCTCATATCAGTACTAAGCAGGGATACAAAATATATCTTCAGAGCACAAAGGAGGTAATTCAGTGTGGAAAAAGGTGGAACTATTTTCTCAACAGTTTTACAAAACTAGGAGCGGGAGGGACGGAGATATAAAGGTAAGGTAAGACAGGGTCCGGGGTAGGTGCAGCTAGTGGAACAGCAGAGCGGGAGGATAGCACCGGGTGGAACCCCGACGTGCTGCAGGAGAAGCCGCAGGGACACACGGCGGCTCTCGTACGATTGAAACGAGATAAATGATTGTGACTGGGTTCTCCGACGGGGGAGAGAGAGGAGAGAATAGAAGCGAGGGAAGAAAAATGCCATTCCCTCCGGGTGCTCTCCCGGAGAACGCGGCTGCCTGCTACACCCTCACAGCCCCTTCGTCTGAAATGACAAAAACACTGCAGACAGTGTTTAGCATCGGAATCCCATTAGAGGTCTATCCAGCCCTCTCTCTTCACACTGCCCCCACCCCGCTCTCTCTTTTTCTCGTCATCCCCCCTGCCTAACCCTCGGGTGTGGAGGTCTGACAGGGGTGGGGGCTGCAGGAGGTGGGGGGGGGGGCAGGTGATGAATAGCATTGGGGGTTGAAGTCGTCCATAATGCTGACAAATTGCTGCTGCTTTCATTAGGGGTCCCTGGCTAATCTAATAACATAATATGACAAATATCCAGGGTGGTAATGGTTTAAAGGGCTTCGGCTGAGCCAGCGTCGAAACAGAAAACCCCTCCAGCGGCCACTCCTCTCTCTCGCTGCTTCGCCCGCTTTCCTTTCGCACATTTCCACTTTTATTCTCTCGCCTCGCGAGGTGTGTTTTATCGCTTGTGTCTTTATCTCCGTTTCCTACATGGAACAACTCTGCCGAGGCCCAGATCAAGGACCAGCCGGGCCTCCCCTGCCTCTGACCCCTGCCTCTGACCCCAGACACATCCTGGAGGACCGGAGGAACCTCAGATCCGTGTCTGGAGGCTGACGTCTCGCTGCTCCACAGCCCTGGCCGGCAGGGAAGGCTGGCCCAGGGCCAGGGAGAGCTGCACCACACAGGGACTACAGCTCATTAATCAGCCCAGGGACAGGCCTCTCTCCCTGGGATAACACTGAGGAAGAGAGAGGCGGGGGTGGGGGGTCTGGGCATCCAGATCCACCCAACACCACATCGCACCACAACATCTTAGCTAAAGGTTTGCTTTCATCCGCTTTGCTACTTTGCAACGTCTAGATTCGCACCGAGTACACATGTAAACGGCGGAACAGATTAACTATGTGCAGCAGCTGTCTGTGACACACACACACACACACAGGTGTGATGATGGCATTGTCTGCCGTCCTTACCTGAGAGAGCTAAATGATGAGTGGGTCTGGCCCTACCTCCCCCCCCCCCCCCTCCTCTCCCCCCCCCCCCCTCCTCCTCCTCTCTCAGGGGGCTGCTGCGCTGCTGTGTGTCCCACCTCCATTAGAGGGGGTGGGAAGGAGAGCCTGCCTGCCTGCCTGGAGATGTTCAATCCCTCCCTAAATAAAAAGTGGGGCATCCTTAACGCCGAGACATTATCCCGGCTGACAAATTGGCAGCGCGATCATAAGCTGCACAACACAATTTAATGAAGTCATTAAAGAACTATTAGCCAGGACTCACAATCTGTCATGGCGAATTGCAGCATGTAATAACTGGAGGGAGATCCATGGCGGAGAAGCACAAGAGAAGAAAGCAATACTGCCTGCCTTCTTCGCTCTCTGTGTGTGTGTGCGCGTGCGTGTGTGTTTGAGTGAGAGTGAAAGACTACGAGTGAGAGAGCAAGCTTAGCCTCTCTCCAACACAATGTGAATATGAGGGGGTTTTCCCCTGTGTCCTCAGACGCTTTCTCCACCCTCAGGTGGTGTGCTGGAACATTTGAACAGAGCCCGCTGTAGTCTGACCTGGGAACAGCACCACTGTCACTCAGACACTGTCTGCACCGGGGATTTCATGGCAAGAAAGGAAGGCTTTGTGTGCTCAACACGCCTGTGAGAAAATGTGTTTTCTGTGCAGGTGTAGGCGTGTTTGTACTGTATATATATATATATATATGTGTGTGTGTGTGTGTGTGTGTACATGTTGGAGGGAGGGGGGCCAGGCAGAGATCATTTGAAGGTGGAAAATTAAAGTGCTGGCAGCTCTTCCATCACACAGATTCAATTCAATGGAAAGATAAAAATGTCAATGTTCGCCAGCTCCCGCCTTTCGCCTTCGTGGCACGGAGGACAGTGATGAAACTTTCCCTCACTCCCTCCCTCCACCAACCTCCTTCATCCCTCTCTCTTTCTCATATTTCCCCTCTCCCTCTTTATCCAATAATCGCATCCTCCCCCCCCTCCCCCCCCCCCCCCGCTCTACTCTTCAATTCTAGACTGCCCTTTCCTCTCCTTCCTGTGTCATCCCTCTCTCTCTCAATCGCATTGACTTCCCCATCTCTCCCTTCCATGCTAGGGGCTCGTGCATTGGGGGTTGGGGGATTGCAAAGACAGGGTGGGTGGGTGGGGGGGGGGAGTGGGGTTGGGTTGGGTGGGGGTGGGGGTATGGAGGGGTTGTGGCGTAGAGGGGTCGGGGGAAGAGGCTGCTTACCCGGGGGAGCCCTGTCCGCCCCAGTCTGTCCCAGCCCGGTCTCCAAGGGTGGGGGCGGCGGCTGGGCGCCCGACGCCATCCCGCCTTTGGAGCTGGAGCGAGGAGCTGGGGCGACAGAAGGAGGGGCACACGTTTACCCCCTTCTCTCACTGACACAGGGCTCCCCCTTCTCTCCACACACACACACACCACAGCCAAGATCAAAAGGACACGGCGGGGGTTTGTCACACACCGATAGAAATCATTGTTTTATGTACAGGTAATGACCGTATACCTGAGCGAGGTGGGTTTCGTTTAAGGGGCTACCAGACAACTGTCAGGTTCCTAAGTGATCACAAGTGGTCATCATGGGTACTGAAGAGACTCTACCTCCCAGTCAGATCAATAGTCATCTGTTATCACTCTACCACCCCCCCTTCTCTCTTTTCTCTCTCTCTCTTTTCTCTCTCTCTCTCTCTCTCTCTCTCTCTCTCTCTCTCTCTGTCTCTCTGTCTCTCTTCTCTCTCTCTGTCTCTCTCTCTCTCTCTCTGTCTCTCTCTCTCTCTGTCTCTCTCTGTCTCTCTCTCTCTGGCTTGGCATGACCACATGGCATCTCTCCTGGCGCTGCTGTCAGAGCGGTTTGCCCGTTCAAGGTCACCCAGACATCCCCTAGTGTGTGTTTACGTGTGTGGGGCTCCCTGCTGGTCCCAGATGGCAAGCTTCTCCCCTTCCCCACCAACAGAGACTAACTCGCCGGCCAAACTCACTGTCCAGCACGACGCAGGGCCGACCGCAGATACGCGTCTCAGCCCAGCACGCTACTACACACACACCAAACACCAGCTCGCAAAACTGACTGGAAATTAACAGGCAAGCTTACGAGAGAGCAAATATTTTCCCTTCAAGTGTCTTTTCAACAGTATATACGCTTCTAGTTCAGTACAGGTTTTGCACCAGTAGATGGCAGTGCGATTACAAGCTATCTCCACGAGGAGCTAAGTGTGTGTAAAAGAGCTGCCTCCTGTGATCGCCCTAACCATGATTAATGGGCCCATTCAGAGGTAAGGAGCTCAGAGGATAACTTACTTTACAGTAGGCCTTGGCCGTACCGGTGGGGAGCACCAGGGGTTCTTACTGTACACAGCACAGATGACAGGCAGAAAGGGACTGTGTTATGTAAGTGTGTGTGTGTGTGTGTGTGTGCGTGTGTGTGTGAGAGAGCGATTTTGTGTGTCATAGTGCTTGTGTGTAAAATTCATCTGAGGTTCAAAACAATGAAATACAAAAAGAATCGTCACACAAGTCTGGTTCTCACCTCCACCAATTAGATCATCAAATGTGACAGTGTGTGGGTGTGTAGGAGAGAGTGTGTGTGTGTGTGCGCATGCATGACGGAAGGAGGCCGTCACACAGCCTTGGGATACACTGATGAGAGCAGAAGCTCTTTGGCTCTCCACAGGTGATAACATATTCATCACAGAGCCCCGCCAAGCCTCACAACACTTTCACAATTAGATGTGGTGCCAGGCCACCCTCACTCCTGTGCAGCCCGCACGTACACACACACACACACACAGAGATTCTCATCCAACTTGATAAAAAAAGACAGTAAGTGACTCACTGTCTACAAAAAAAAAAAAGGCATTCGTGGCTAAATAATTAAGACACAAGGCCATCTTAGCCACCAATGTGTTCATAATAGGTATATTTTATGTTGACTATTCGTTTAGACTTTATGTTCATGTGACCTGACAGTTCAGTATTAGTAGCTAATTAGTAGCCTTAGTTAACATGTTTCCACAGTGGTGCCCTCCTTCACCACCACGACTGGACAGAGATAGTGGGGACACACAAACACACGACATAACTCTGATGATGTCATGAATATTCAAATCACTATTTAGTTCATATAGCGATAGAAATCAGCCCTTGTCTTCTGGTAATACCATGATGCGGTTGCTTTCAGCAAGAATCATGGACCTCCGTGTTCTGAGAGCAAAGCACTCTGGGTACTGTAGTTTAGAGGTGTACTGCTCCTACTACTATCACTACTCACACTCCTTGGACATCCCCACTTCCAGGCACTTCTGCAGCCGGCAGTACTGGCAGCGGTTGCGTGTGACCTTGTTGATGATGCAGTTCTTCTCCCGGTGGCAGGTGTACACCATGTTCTTCTGGATGCTCCTCCGGAAAAAGCCCTGGGGGATGGAAGGGTGGGTGAGAGATGGAGAGAGATGGAGAGAGAGATGGAGAGAGATATGGAGAGAGATATGGAGAGAGAGATATGGAGAGAGAGATGAAGAGAGAAATTGAGAGATGGAGAGAGAGATGGAGAGAGAGATGGAAAAAAAATTAGTTAGAGAACCTGTCAAACTTTTAGATAAAAGTCCTGTATTTAGGACAGATGTTCAGCAATTAAAGGCAATAAGCTACCAAACACCAAGCTCTTTAAAGGGCTTAGTAAAGCATAATCTGGATGAGGACAAACATTAACTCCCGTTGCCATTCCATGAGGCCACCCACCTGGCTTCATACAGGCGCATTAGCACACATTAGACACATAAGGCTTTTAGTGAGGGGCTTGGAGGGACTGAAAGACCGAGGCCAGCTTAACTATCTTCCTACCTAGCCTTGGCCTACTTTATAGGGTTTAACCAGGCAAAAAAGCAGTTCTGGATTCAGGCCAACTACACATCATCATTACAGCAAGAGAACATTGGTTTTAGAATGCTCCCCAGCCAAGACAAAAGCACTCTTCCTTTCTTCTCTCCCTCTTTCGCTCCCTTTTCTCTCTTTCCTTTCAATCTAAACGGATCAGGGGGAAATCTGAAATGAAATTAAACTAAAGGGAGAGAAGGAGGGGTAAAAAAAAGAGCACCCAATGCCAGGGGGCAAAGCCAAACGCTCTCATGGCTGTTATTTTGACTGCAGATGTATTGTGGAAAATGACGATTAGAGACGTGAGGTCAGAGAACTAAAAATAGTACAAACATTCATGGCACAAATAAACATCACAACCAATACAGATAATACTGCATGCAACTCACATGGGCAGGCCACACCCCCTTGTTAGCTTTAGACCAATTAGACGCCGTCTCACATTAGCTCCCCCCCTCTCTCCTGTCACATGACCTTGGAAAAAAACACCTACTAGGCACTGCCCAATGCACCCAAGGCTAGCGATTGACTGGACTTCTTCTGTGCTAGGCTGTAAGTTCAGTGCAATGATGACTGGACTGGGGAGAGGGGTGGGCCATGTTTGGGTGGTGCCGTTGGCAGGGGAGTCCAGGATGAAGCCAGGAGATTAGATCGTTGGCCCTCCGACAGATGGCCGACAAAATAAAGCCTGCAGTTTGTCCTTCCCGGATCACTAGCTATATGGTATCTGTCCCCTTCTCCTCCCTCCCTCCCTCACCTCCCTCACCTCCCCTCCCCTCCCTCACCTCCCCTCCCCTCCCCCCTCCCTCCATCCCCCCCTCCCTCCCTCCCCTCCCTCGCTCCCTCGCTCCCTCACTCCCTCCCCCTTCTGAGAAAAAGGGAGTGATCACATGAGGTTGGGTTCAAGGTATTTCTGTGAGTGTGTGTGTGTGTGTGTGTTATGTGACTTGTGTTATGACACAACCAGCTCTGGTCCCAGCTGCTTGGGGAAAAAAGTGTGTGCATCCTGATAACAGCAACCACTCTGGAACGTAATAAACACACACATGGCCACTTGTCTTTAGTGTGTGTGTGCATGTGTCGATACTCCAGGATGCTTGAGCAAACCCTACTAGCTCCGTACACACTTAACTCCACATACAAAAATCCCAGATAACCTTCTAAGTCTTCACTGAAAAAAAAACGATTAGCCTAAAACAAAACATAGCCGTCAACAAAAATGGGCTATAGGCCTGAGGCTGGAGCTGAGGCTAGTAATGGGCCATGAGCTAGGCCTGTAGCTGGGGTAGGGATAACCCTGAGGCTGGGGCTGAGGATAGGGCTAGGCCCGGGACCAGTGCTGGGATAGGGATCAGCCTGAGGCTGAGGATAGGGCTAGGCCCGGGACCAGTGCTGGGATAGGGATCAGCCTGAGGCTGAGGATAGGGCTAGGCCCGGGACCAGTGCTGGGATAGGGATCAGCCTGAGGCTGAGGATAGGGCTAGGCCCGGGACCAGTGCTGGGATAGGGATCAGCCTGAGGCTGAGGATAGGGCTAGGCCCGGGACCAGTGCTGGGATAGGGATCAGCCTGAGACTGAGGATAGGGCTAGGCCCAGGACCAGTGCTGGGATAGGGATCAGCCTGAGGCTGAGGATAGGGCTAGGCCCAGGACCAGTGCTGGGATAGGGATCAGCCTGAGGCTGAGGATAGGGCTAGGCCCGGACCAGTGCTGGGATAGGGATCAGCCTGAGGCTGAGGATAGGGCTAGGCCCGGGACCAGTGCTGGGATAGGGATCAGCCTGAGGCTGAGTCTGCACGGAGCATCAACCCCCTGGCCCCGGGGTTAGGTAGTTAGTGAGCGCTGTTAGTGTCCATCGTCCCTGTGATCCGTTGGTGGCCCGAGCCTGACCCTAGTCACGGGAGATTGACCCTCTCCTTTTGACACCAGGGGCTCAGGTGGCCCTGGCCAGGGATTGGCTGTGGCCTTTGCTGACTCTCCCCCCACCAGGCTAGCCTATTGTTTCCTTCCTTCCCTCCCTCCCCCTCCCTCCTTCCCTCTCTCTCCATTAGGAGTCATTGCTTCCTGTGGCCTTAAGCCTCTTTTTGTATCAGCGTGCTTAATCCGCCCAGCGACATGGCCCTCAGTGGGCCTGTCAGCCACCCTGCCATGTTCAGAGGAGAGGAGGTGGGAGGAGAGGGAGGGAGGGAGGGGAGGAGAGGGAGGGGACGGCCATGTATGTGCATGTGAAGACTGCAGTCAATTCAGCCCGAGTGAATGTGTTTTGCGTGTGAATTTCCATTTCCGTGTGTGTTCTGAGCATGTGCGAGCATGGCAACGCTTGATTACGTGGGAATGAAGGGGGGGGGGGGGGGGATTTCTCTGAGAGTTCACAGGAAAAGCAGGAATCCTCTCATACGTGACTTTCACACACTGTGCCCAGATTAAGTTTGCCTTCCCAGCCTCCCATTGAGAGTGTGTGTGTGTGAATATGCCCAGTCTCTGCCTCTCTCACTGAGCAGCTATCGCCACAGCAGACACACAACCAAAGTGACTGGGTAAAGGGGCCAGCCAAAAACACGACGCGGGACGAGCGAGCATGGAGGACCCTGGTCTCTCTCCCTCTCTCTCGCTGCTATGAAAGGGGCAGGATGGAGTGCCTCCATGCTGTGGCGTGTCCATGAATATCAGGAAGAGAGCATGCAAATGGAAATGCTATGGGGACCAGGAGGGAAAAAAAGGGTGGGAAGAAGGGGATCGACTTTCAAAACAAAAACAAATGAGTCGTCTCTTCAGGTCACCGCTGTTCCGTTGGTTACTTGGCGACCGTGTGCAGTCCTTGGTCTCCTCCCGCTCTGGCTCATCCTGGGTTACAGATGCACTTCCCCTCCCTCCCTCCCTCCCTCCCCTCCCTCTCTCCCTCCTCTCCCTCCCTCCCTCCCCTCCCCTCCCCCCCCCCCCCTCCCTCCCTCCCTCCCCTCCCCTCCCTCCCCCCC
Organism: Thaleichthys pacificus; assembly: GCA_023658055.1. Taxonomy (NCBI): domain Eukaryota; kingdom Metazoa; phylum Chordata; class Actinopteri; order Osmeriformes; family Osmeridae; genus Thaleichthys; species Thaleichthys pacificus. The sequence goes on along the minus strand of CM042856.1, from coordinate 13,337,826 downwards.
TCTCTCCCTCCCCCCCCTCCCTCCCTCTCTCCCTCTCTCCCTCCCCTCCCTCCCTCCCTCCCAATGCTGACACAAGTTTACACAATCTGGCCCTGTGCCGCTTAGAAGACACTGATAAGGCCAGCGCAAGGCCAGGGTTCCTGCTTTCTGATAGCTGTGGGTGTGTGTTTGTGCATGTGTGCATGGTGGAGGGGAGGCAAGGAGATCAGAGCTAGCTGGTCCTATTAGCTCACACACTTCGAACAAGCCCATGGTGATAGTGTGGGAGTGTGCAGCAGGTAAGGAAACAACTGATTACAGGCTACATATTGGACTGGATTTCGCAAGCAGTGCCTCTATCAGGCAGGCAGAGTCCTCCATGATAAGAGAGATACAGCACAGTGCCATGCTCGGCTATGCGGCATAGATAAAGCCACAGGTTAATGGGAGTAGGTTCATGGTTTGAAATGTGGCCATCCCCTATACAATCAGCACATCACCGCCACGAGTCCAGCAGTCCAACCCTTCAAAGATACCAAGCGTGATATGGCGTGGGCTGGGTGTATTTTTAGTGAACCATGCTATTTCCCATACACGGGGTGTCGTATCATGTGTGAACACATACGACGCGCACAGTCATTGTGTGTGTGTGTGTCTCACCTTGCAGCCCTCGCAGGCGCTGACACCGTAGTGGTACCCTGAGGACTTGTCCTGGCACACAAAGCAGGGCTTGTAGACCCGTGGGGGAGGGGGTGGCGAAGGGGGGCTTGGCACTATTTCCTCTGAGCTGGTACTCTGAGTTTCTATCGCTGTGGAAGAGGGTGGAAGAGAGAGAGAGAGAGTTATATTTAGTACACAGGTGTCTGCGGGAACAGTCAATAAAGACCATGACACGTCAACACATTTGGCCTACTTGACACACACTTTCAGGACAGACACACACTTTCAGGACAGACACACACCTTCAGGACAGACACACACCTTCAGGACAGACACACACCTTCAGGACAGACACACAGCCACACCATCACGCACACATTGTTGCGAAACCCATACAAATCTAAGATAATACACACATTCGCTGGCCTCAAATGTGTTTAAAGCTACAGGGTCACAATGCTGTGACACTTTCACATTCGCCATGAAAAGACCACTGCTCACAATTGTCTGGAGAATGACTAAGGCATTTTGGCAAGCAGTGCAGATCTCACGGACAATAATAAACTCCAGCAAGTCAAAAGGACTGGATTAGAGAAAGACCAGCCATCCTTGTTCATGCAGATAACCTTGGGGGTTCAGTGCCTCAATGAAGATGAAGCTCTCTCCACACAGATCAAAGATAAGGATGTCCTGAATGACTGTGCAGAGGAACCGCCAGTGGGGAAGGAAGTCAATAGATAGGCTAACTGTATCCTCTTCAAATGAGGCCCTGAATCCATGTGACTACACTCAACCCTTTTGTAAATAACCTTTTCATTTGGGTGTTGTTGTTGGTCATTCTAGCCGTGCAGGCCAGTCCACAGACCTTACAGGAGAGCCAGCTGATTCATTTAGCAGATAGTGGTGTTGAAAGGAGCTGGCTATGCAGCAGCAGCTAATCCCTAGCATCTGGACAACACGGACTCTGTAAACATGGGGTCAGCAGAGACATGGAGAGCAATCTGTAAGTGCAGGGTTTATGTAACTTGGTTGACCTTTGCATATTCTGTGTTGCACAACAGAATTGGAACCACACAAACCAACAGTTAACACGCAAACACACACACACACACTAGTACAAGCGTGAGCACAAACATCACACAAGCTCACACACGGAAGAAAACAAGCAATCACACACTCCACACCCACACATGGTAAAACAGGACCAGTAATGACATGGACGAGACACATGACTCTTGTTCGCATGAGTGTGGTTATTTGAGCGTGGCTGTTGGAGTGGGGTTATTTGTATTCATGATCCACTAATATCTCACCAAGGAAGTGCAACAAAGCTTGGAGTCCATGTTTCTCTGTGTACGACTGTGAGTGCGTGTGTGCGTCTGTTTGTGTGTGGGTTTGGGGGGTTGTGTCTGTCAAGTGTGTGTAGGCTGTGGGGGGTGGGTTGTGTCTGTCAGCATGTGTGTGTGTGTGGTCGTGCATTCCCGCGTTCGTTGGTGATCTCCTCCTTCACCATGCGTCAGCTCAGAGAGGAGGGATTGTGACGTCTCAGAGCTGACCAGAGGGCCGGACAGCACTCGTGTGTAAATAAGCAATCTATATTTAACACGGGGCTCACGGGTTCAGCCAGGCTGCAGTACAGCTGGGAATGGACTCCACGTGACAAAGCAGACAGGCGTTCTGGATGGCCCCACACAATCTCTCATTTTCTCATACACAAAAGCAGAATGCTTACTCAGACCCACAGCCCTCTCTCTCTGTCTCTCTCTGTCTCTCTCTGTCTCTCTCTGTCTCTCTCTGTCTCTCTGTCTCTCTCTGTCTCTCTCTGTCTCTCTCTGTCTCTCTCTGTCTCTCTCTGTCTCTCTCTCTCGAATGTGTCTGCATGTTTCTGCTTGTCCATCCAACTGCGCATGCCGGAAGAGCAGATCCCGAACAACACAAATAAACGGAGCTGATGCCAAACTGCTCACGAGCATCGGCTGGAAAACCCTGGAAGATGGCAAGCCAGCGTGCTAAAACCAACCTTTGATTCTCCCTATCTCGCCCCTATCAGCCGGACAGAGTCTCCAGCTAGACTTCAGATAACAAGCTTGCTTTTGCACACTCAGCTGCTAAGATAAACAGCAATGAAGCTAAAGCTACTAGGAGCAACAGCTAGAAAATCACACTCCAGGATATTAAGACACTTAATCTCTGGGGCCGTACTGTTTTACTTAAAGCTATAGAGATGGCTTTTCTTAGTAGTCACCTCTAAGAAGCAGGTTAGGTTGAAGGCCAGGTTAGGTCAAAAAGCCGGTTAAAAATCCCTTATGGCGTAACAGCATAGATGATAGATGTAAGGACACAGATGAAACAGAATTGTACAAGGTCACAACGTTGAGGTTCTCCTTCTTAGAACACTGAAGGAGGTTTTGAGGCCAGCCTTAAGCTGCTCCTAACTCCTCACTAGCCTTTACTTTTGTTTAGCTCTGTGCTAGATATGTTAGCTTCATGCAATTTGTTGCCCTAAATGCTTTATTTGTAGCCTGCTTACTGCCCTTAGTTAGTCCCAGACAGAACCACACACACACACACACACAGCAGGGAGCTAGCCAGACAAACAGGGAATGGGGAATGACCTTCAAAGCCTTGTTGTCTTTGGAAAACTTTAATCTCCAAGGGGGTCTCATCCGTGTGTGTAAACACAAACCAGGCTTCTTGGAAGCACCTCAAAGCCAGAGATAGGCCAGCCCGTTATTATAGGAGGAAATTAAAAAGGATCTACTAACTGCCCCCCTAGGAGGGAAAGTGTGTGTAGGAGCAAGCATTCTTCCTGTGGTTGCAGTGTTAAAGCTGGCTGACGCAAAAACAGCTAGACTCTAAGTATCGTACGGTAATTCAGAGTTATTTAGAACCAGATAGAACTGATCAGACCAGAGTCGTTTCCCTTCCCCTCAACACAGACTCATGCATAAAAGCACTGAGAAGGGTATACACAAGCCTGTCTCTGCTTCTCCTCTCCTCTTCTCCACCCAGAGGACTAGTCTGCAGGAGTTAACTGGGGAAGATCCCATGGACGGAGGTCCTGTGGTGGGACAAGGCACTCGGGACGGCAGAAGCTTCTAGCTCCCGCTCTGCTCTTTGCTGTGAGACTCTTATGAGGACTCGGACCAAGGAACGGCTCCCAGGCTCGTGGTCCATCATGAATCAGCGAGATGGTAATCACCAAACCTCTGTTAAGATGGGGGGAGCACTTAGGGCACCCTCTCTGTCACTGGGGAGGCGGAGGACAGGAGGAATGAAGATGGGGAGGAGGGTGGGGTAGGGCCGTGGGTCCGGTGCTTCACAGGGCTATGTTTTGTTGTCATCATCATATTGCCCAGGCAGTCATTGCACTCACGTCAGACAAATGAAACTTAAATGGAGCGGCCCTTACATAACCGAGCACATTTTCACTCATTAGCAAAAACCCATGTGCTGTTTTCTGTCCTCTTTGCTCTGATGTGGTGAGCTATTACAACCCCTGTGTTACTGCCAGGACTGCAGACCTATTCATCCCCATTAAAACGGCCTTCATTAGATGTACACACACACACATACACACACATACACACACACGCCTTTGCATACAGACACAAAAAGGCGAGAGCCCTTGAGCTATGTTGAGAGTCTCCTGACCCCATGCTCCATACATGAACACACACACAAACAGACACACACACACACACCCACACCAGGAGCACACACAAGGGGCTAATGAGCGCACACATGAAAATCTGGGACACAAGGACAAGAGTCTGCGAGGGGCTGGCGACTGTAATTAAACACAATGGCTGAGTTCTGGAGCGCGGAGAGGAGAGGAAAGGAGCGAAGGGGAGGCACTGAGCAGAACAATGGCGTGCCTGTGGGACAGAGAGGCCTGACTCTTCAGAGAGGCCTGACTCAGTCCTGAGCACAACACAGGCTCTGATGCCTGCCTGGGGGGGGGGAGGGGGGGGGGGCTCTAATGCCTGCCCGGAGGGGGGGGGGGGGGGGGGGCTCTGATGCCTGCCCGGAGGGGGGGGGGGGGGGGGGGGGCTCTAATGCCTGCCCGGAGGGGGGGGGGGGGGGGGGGGGCTCTGATGCCTTACTACGGGTGGGAGAGGGGGGCTCTGATGCCTTACTACGGGGTGGGAGAGGGGGGCTCTGATGCCTTACTACGGGGGGGGAGAGGGGGGCTCTGATGCCTTACTACGGGGGGGAGAGGGGGGCTCCCTGCCCCTCAAACACTGACTACACTTCATCCCTCACAGGCACTGCGAGTCGAACCAGACGCAGTTAGCCACAAGCTGCACTGCACATACTTCATCAGAATCATCCCAGTATTCACCAAATGAACCCCCCGGCCCCCCACCCCACCCCCTTCTGTCTGAAAGGATGGGTTCTACAACACACTAGCTACCCTGTGGTAGTTCTGACCTCCAGTCTGCTGTGGGTTTATGCTGTCAGTCGACGCACCGGTCTGCAAGGTTAAGCGACACGTCACTTATCACGTGGTTTCTTTCTTTCCCCAGTCTGCTGGGGCTCTGGAAGAAGTGGAGGTAACGGAGAGAGAAAACGCTAGAACTACCTGTCACATCCCCCACAACAGAAGAGCAGCGTCTTGACAAAGAGCAGGCTGATATCTCGGCCATCTGTGCAATAGGAAGCCAGGAAATATTTGTATTCTATTCCCAGACTATCTTAATTTCAAGGGCTTGAAGCCTGGTCTTCACTGCCAATGCAAATGAAAACAGGATCATGGTTCAAGGGCACCTTGATCCACCAGCCACAGAGTACCTTATCTTGATGACCAACATCATGAGAAATCCCCTGAATGGAGTTCCTTTGATCTTCACATTCCCAGACAAACATAATAAACACTGGGTGTCTCTGCAGTCAAAACATCTTAATAATGTAATGCTGTTCGGTCGGGTTGAGCCCAAAGCTCTGGTGATTTCATTTAAGTTCTTATTATGCTGCTGCCTAGATTTTGTCTCAAAAGTCACAAGTGTGCTTTGGCCTTGCCATTGTCAAGAGGAACCTCTAAAATGATTAGTTAGCCAACCAAGAAAGACCAGACCAAACAGGAGTTCGGTCTCAGAAAACAGATCTGCTAGTCTCCTTGCTAACAATAGCGTTATTTGGAGCTAGCTGGAACAGCCAATATGCTAGTGATTCTCTTATCAACACTGGCAATTCACCAGTGTCTGAATGACTCAGAACAGACCTCTCTGGCCCAGTGATGCTCTCCTGTTCTCTGGAAGGTTCAGGTCTAGGTTAGACCTCGGAGATTTGATTAACTTTATGCCCTATAGGTTATGGGTTGCAGCTGTGAAGCATATTAATGAGATTTCGGTGTCATTAGAGGAACGCTAACTGTATTAGCAGACGGGCTGGTGGTCAGGGGATTGGGGAGAGGGAGACAGAGAGGAGAGAGGGGAGGGCATTAAGGGTCTTCCACTGTGTCCAGTCCTTCAGAATCACAGACCACTGTGTTCCCCCATGGGTTTTATTAGATTAGAGCTTTCCAAGCCCACATACACACACATACATTCACACACACACCAGAGTAGAAACAGCAGACAGTCCTTATTGTGGACTGGTCGTCTTTCCATTGAATCTGTAGATTTGCGGTACTGCGAGCCAGAGCAGACCACACACCAGCCCATTAGGAACTCTTTAAAGCCGGACTGCAAGACTCCAAATGGGAGGATGACGGAGCACAGGACAAATGGAAAGTGACTTGGCAATGGGAGTGTGTTGCCTGGTTTCAGTCCAACATGGTCATGGCTCTCAAACACATGTCTGACGGCACTTTCAGATGGTGTCGAGCCCAGAGGAAGAACCCGGGCCAGGTGAGAGCATGTGCAGCCGTGCTTCCCTTTGTTCTGTGTCAGGAATGTTGGTAGGCAGGGAGACACGCACACACACACACGCACACACACGCACACACACACGCATGGGATGCAGCATCAGCATTCTCCAGTTCCTCTGGGGGAGCGGGAGGGGATTTCTTGCCTCCCTGGGAAATCCTGCCATTCACAGATCGGACGTCAGCAGAGCCTGCCACCAGGAACTAGGCTGCTACAAGCCTGCTCTCCACAGGCCGATACGAGAGGCCGCCCTAGCAGGAGCTTAGCTCGCACCGGCGTTTACCTACCGCTCCCTGAGCGACAGCTGTAGGACCAATAACACGGCATTTGTGTTTCCAAAACACCGCACGTGTGTGAGCGTTTAGGGGATGGGGGATGGGGGGGGTGGAGGTCATGGGGCACGATAAAAAAACAAGGTACAGCGGACAGGACGGGCATTCTGACTGCAGATCGAGAGGTCGCCGGTTCGAATCCCCACCGAACGTTGCTTTGCATAAAAGCACACAAACCCTCAAACACACGCACTGAGGGGCTGAAAGTTGGAGGACTACACGGGAAGGATAACATGGGGCAGATAACCAGACACACACCCATCTTCCACCCATCTTCTCTCTCTCTCACCCCTCCACCTCTCCATATTGCTGCCACATGGTCTCTCTCTCCCTCTCTCCCTCTCTCTCATGTCTTCTTTGGTCTCAGCCAGTGAATACCTCCCACTCCTCTTCTCTCCGTCTACCAGCACACGCTTCCATCTCCCCCTCTCTATCCTCAGTTTCTATTTATCTGCATCATCCTCTCATTCCCTTGCTCAGTGTGTGAGTGTGTGTCTGTGAGGAAGAGAGTGGGGGGGGGGGATTAAAACCCCCCATCTGGCTGCGCTCCACCAAAGCTGCTGCTTGTCTGCGGTGAGTCTAGCATGCTGTCTGTCTCAGCCACATGTGTTACAGTGATGAGAGAAGAGGAGGAGGGCGGGGGGGGAGACTGGAAAGGAGAGCAAGAAGAGAGTAGAGAGACTAAGACAGAGAGAAAGACAGATAGAGAAAGAGAGAGGGAGGGAAAGAAAGAAAAAGAAAACAAAAGAGAAGGGCACTGTCACTAAAGATGAGTCTCAATGCTTCGACCGGGTTAATGGGAACTGACTTACATCACTGTTACACAACCACTCCCCCTGTTCTGGCTCCACCAATCACAGCCCTCCAGGCCAGAAAACCCACCCCTTCCGTTGCCAGATTGGGTGGAGATTATGGGGTTTTAGATCAAACTGAAAGCCTAATCTAGTTTTAATGTCACTGGTTAGGAGAGTGAAACTCATCCAGTTACTGGGCAGTGTTGGACTTGTGAATTCTGAGAAATTGCGTCTATTTGTTTTTAGATCAGTGAGCAAAGTTAGATCCTCAGAAGAATAATTTGGGCCTAGAGCTTACCGTCTCAGTAAGATAAACAAGATTCTGTGAAAAACAATTAAGGGTAACATCACTTCAACCAACATTTTGATGAATAGTGCTTTGCATTGGTCTGCAATAACTCTCCAATCTTCGAGCAAGACTGTTTTCTTAAGTCAAACACACACATAAACACTATCCCTGACAGATGAGGGCCCGGGGAGAAGTCGAAGGGCAAGGGGTGTGTGTGTGTATGTGTGTGTGTGTTATAGATGCCTTTCTTGACTGGCTGAGGGTCTATCCTCTGATGCAGGAAATGGCAATGTTTGTGCAGAACCAGAAGTGGGGCAAACACACCAGGCTATGTATTAGGATGGATCATTTATGTTGTCTTTACGTATGGGTGAAGTGGGAGGGGAAGGCACTTGTGTGTGTGTTTTTGTGTGTGTGTGTGTGTGTGTGTTTTTGTGTGTGTGTGTGTGTGTTTTTGTGTGTGTGTGTGTGTGTGTGTGTGTGTGTGTGTGTGTGTGTGTGTGTGTGAACACCAGCCCTGTTTTCTTATCTAGCCAGGTCTGGTTTAAATCAGCCAAGTCTCGCCCCCACCGTGTTCCCAGCCTCCTTCTCCAGGGGCCCAAGATAACTTCCCCTTGGTTGCCAGGTTTGTAATAATACACAAGGTTTTTCTATCACTGACGCACAGGCAGATGGAGGGAACTTGGAACATATGTGGACATAAGTAGAAGTTGGGGAGGAGGAGTGAGGCGGGAGAATGGGGGCGTGAGTTAAGATGGAAGGAGACACTGAGGGCAAAGAAAGACGTTTTTAGCCTGGCCTAGTTCAGCCGGGAGGGTTCGAGTCGGGGATGAGTTTGGCCAACATTAGGCAGGGGGTGCGAATAACTCCTTTGACTGCGCCAAGTGGCGTACGCCTGTATCGTGTAGACAGGAACCCAAGCCAGCAGCTGCCATGGGGACGATGACTGACGTCAGGACCATGCATGCTGCCACCTGCCCGGGGTGACAGGGGACATTTGGAACGTGGTGATGTTGGAGAACACGGGGAGAACAGGAGAACAGGACCTTGTGGGGCAAGGGAGGGCATGCGGGTATACCAGGAGATACCAGCAAGGGAGGGCATGCGGGTATACCAGGAGATACCAGCAAGGGAGTCATGGCTGTGCTGGCGTGCACTTGTGTGGTTAAGCAGCGTATTACGAAAAACAACAGAACATTTCTTGACCAGAAATACCATCCCTGATGCCCAACATACTACAAAACGTCCAATACAAATGCAAAGGCATTGTTACCCCACACTGCCTACCTTCATGAAGCTCTATAGGCACATCGCAGTGTCACTGCATAAACCATCCAGTGGGGTTGACCCACATACAGGCTGGAAGGAGAGGCCTATGCAGGGCTGAGACAGCTTAAGGACTAGGGACTGGGACATGAAAGGCAAACATTTCAAAACGGTTTCAAATAAAGCTGCTGAACGCAACCTTGTTTGTTCTGGAGTGTGCACATTGACTGAAAGAGAGACCATGTGTGTGGGAGATTGTGTATATGGGGAGGGGGGGAGAGAGAGAGAGCGACAGAGACAGAAGCAGACAACGACAGGGGGGGGAAAAAGGAGAGGATGAGAGATTGGAAGGGGTGTTTTTCATCTGCAACTTTTCCTGCGAGTGAACTGGAACCCCTCCCAGAGAGTACCAGCGTTCATAGCGTGTAACACTGCTAAGGACATCATATCTGTGGCAGGAGCCTCTACGCCCACACATTCTCCTCCTCATGCACAAGCTACAGCTCTCATACGCACACTGCGGCAGCTTACGAAAGAGCCTCATCAAACATTAAGAACTGTCCTTTTTTTTTTTTTTTTTAAGATGAAGCCATAGGTAGGCTAAGTGTGCGTGGGTCTCCATCTTCACAGCCTACTGCACTAGATCACCATGTGGGGATCAGTATGATGTCAGGGCCGGCTCTAATAGAAAACCATATGCCCACCCAACCCCCTACATACCTACTATCAATCCTCATAAATATACCATGTTCCACCCAGCTCAAATGGACAGCTTTCCCAAAGTAGAGATGTTGAAAGATTTATAAAGGCCGACGAATATGACAAAAACATACGTCAGCACGTGTCGTTAAACTTCATTCGGCCTCATATTCACTAGACCTAACCAGGAGGAATAGCCCACCATCAGACAGACAGACAGACAGACGCACACACACACACACACACACACACACAGAGGGGTCATGTGCTCGATAGCTTAAACATGCCACAGTGTTTGCTCTCCACTTGATTTAAACAGAGAGGTTATCTGCCCATTGATATGGCCTAATCCTTTGTGACTGGCTGTATTGAGTGGCTCTGTTCTTCAGCGCATATTCAAGACCAGAGGAAGCAGGCCATGAATACAGACAGAAAGGGTGCAAAGAGTTATTTGCATAAGAGGGCTGAAGTGGGCTTGGGGGGGGGGGGCGGCGGGGGGGGGGGGGGGGACTGAGAACAAGAGACAGGGCAAAGAGAGAGCAAGAGAGACTCGTCAAGAGTCAGGAGCTGAGGAGCAGATCACCAGAGATGGGCTTTGTCATGTTAAACTCCCTCTCTCTCTTCTCTTTTCTCCCCTCTCTCTCTCTCTGTTCAACACAATGGTCAATCACAGGGGAAAGGATTAGAGGCGTTTGATCTGCACTTCTGAGCTTGAGGTCTGACACTGACACTGAAGCTGGCCGAGGGGTCGAGAGTACAGTGTGTGTGTGTGTGTGTGTGTACAAGTACAGTGACGGGGCCAAAACCCCACCAACCCACCCCCCCGTCACTCAAGGTGTCAGCATGAGTTAATGCTCATAGTTGAAACACACACTATAGGCTATGCACAACCTCTATTCAAGTCCAAACAGCCCAGTACACATTGCTCTCTACTGGGGCAACTACACACACCCCGTGCTCAACGGAACTGAAGTCTCTTCAAGTCACCACAAGTACAACCTCAGGTTCAAGACGCAAGCCTACAGTTGCTGAGGTAAGAAGGAGGAGGTATTTGAGTGGGGGTGGAGGGAGAGGGGAACGGCCCAGTGACTGAGCCTCTGTCCCACCAGGCTGGTCCATGCTGCAGAGCGACCTGAGGGGGGACTAGGTTAGTAGGTCAGCTCAGGGGTTAACATGCCCTACAGACTCCTCAGAGACAGCTGACATATTTAGAATAGCCAGACAGGCAGAGAGTGAGAGAGGTGAGGGAGAGGGAGGGAGGGACATAAGCTAATGTAGCAACAAGAGTATGCCATGTTGACTTGTACTCACAGGCAAAGAGTGGTCAGTGACCTGTCTACTGGTGAGTTACATTTACATTTACATTTACATTTATGCATTTAGCAGACGCTTTTATCCAAAGCGACTTCCAAGAGAGAGCATTACAAAAGAGTTACTGGTTTTAGGAACACGTCATTCATTGTTTACACACACACACACCAATCCCCAGCTCTAGCCATCGCCCTAGGCCCAATATTCTTGCACCAACCCCAGCCTCATCCAGAAGCCCCGGCCTCACCCAGGAGCCCCAGCCTCACCCAGGAGCCCCAGCCTCATCCAGAAGCCCCAGCCTCATTCCGGAGCCCTAGCCTCACCCCGGAGCCCCAGCCTCATCCCTTAGTTAAATCCCATCGCTGGCACTGCTATCAGCCTCCTTCTCATTCTCACTAATGATGACTGATGGCACACATTTGATTCAGCTGTCTGCAGAGCAGTGTCAGGGGGGTCCTTAGCACTGGATTTGGCCAGAGCGAAGGGAGGACAGGGCGACCAGCAGGCTCATTTGTCTTTAGCGTCAGCGGTTAATGCGGAAAACCAGAGACCCCGGCCGCCTGCTAGGAGGCTAGGCTAGCTTCAGCCCAGAGACCAGTGGTTGATGAGTGAGAGTTGCCACAGGAGCACAGGGGGATGTTTCCAGAATTTAATGAAAGACATGTTTAGCTTCCTCCGTCAGTGTGCGTCTTTTTTTTTTTTACTCCTGTGTCTGTGTGTCTGTCTGTCTGTGTGTGTGTGTGTGGAATAGACAAGCGCCCCTCCTTCTGCAGACACTCATTTCCTGCTTGGATCCCTGACCTTTCCACACAGCCTGCGGGGAGCCATGTGATCCTGGATACGACTGACACGCACACACACGCACACACACGCACACACCATTTGCTCTGGTACAGCCGACCACCAATTTTTGTACTGCTTTGAAAGGACTGCGTAGCTTTCTTATAATCGCTCCCATGTGTGAGTGATGGCAAGTGTTTGGATGTATACGTGTGTCTATAGATAAGTCCACCTGTGGCCTCGGGTGAGAGGCCTCAATATGAACCCTTCTAGGACCCTGTTAACCTGCTGGCCTCCTCGTCTGGCCTGACCCTCACCGTTTGACGTGTGTGTGTGGGTGTGTGTGTGTGTATGAATGACAGGACCAGGCAAAAACTAGATGACACCTGAGTGTCCCTACCTCTCCCAGTTAACTCTGTCCATTAAACCAAGTGGCTCATGCATTATTTAGGCAGTTCATATGTATTATTCAGGGAAAGGCAGGCTGTCAAAAATAGTAACACAGGTAGATTAAATGGTAAGTTAATTGGAAGGAAGGATGCAGGAAGTTTTGGTGTGGTGTCATATGGAGTCCAGGACCATCTAACCATACAGTTGCTGCTCAAGCCATTAGCCCTATGAGACATCCGAGGGGGATTTCAAACTGAATATGAGCATGTGAAGTATAACCTGGGCGGCTGGTGAAAAGGTAAGATGGAGGGTGGGCGGCCTAAAAGAGAGACAGCGAGAGAGTGAGAGGAGAGATATGAGAATGTTCAAAGCAAAGAAAACCTGATTCTTTAGGCCGAGTCAGTGGATAATACGGAGGAAAGACGTTAACTGCGTTTGCAATTCAAATGCAGTTAGCGAGTGATGGACCCGAGTATTGTCACGAGCGAACGAGAGAAATAGGCCAGGCAGAGCACCGAGAGTGTGAAGGGAGAGAGAGAGAGAGAGAGAGAGAGAGAGAGAGAGAGAGAGACCGAGAGAGAGAGAGACCGAGACCGAGAGAGAGAGAGAGACGAGAGAGAGAGACTGAGAGCGGGCTGCCTGCCTGCCTGCCTGCCTGGTGTGTAGGCGTGTGTCCTGAGGGATCTGGGATGCTAATACAGTTATTAAGCCTCTCCACAGCAGCCCGCTCCACCTCCCCGACCCCAGCCTGCCAGGAAGCGCCGCGCCACAATGAGATCAAACAGCCCCCAAGTAGGCCGGGTCAGGGGGAGCGGGTGATTGGGCTCCCCGCTGAACAGTCAGGAGAGGTGGGGTTTGAGGGGGGTTAGTCAAGCCCCGGGGGTGTGGAGGAGGAGGGGGGGGGGGGGGGGTGACTCCCTACATGATTTGCAGAAGGGGAAAGAGGGGGAGGTGATCATCGTACAGTCAGCTGTGTGAGATTCCCATGCATCTGCCTGATAGCTAGCGCAGGGTAGTTGATCTTTTCGGCTTGGTTTAGCCATGCAGGAAGGGTGAAGTACAAAGTCGGATGTAGACGACCCTTTCATTAGCTGCCAGGGAGTCCCCCTCCCCCCCCCCCCCCCCCTCTCTCTACACCAGTACAGGGTGTGGCTGAGCGAGGGGATGAGATGTGGCATGGGGCTAATCGCTGCATTACACCCGATCCATAATTCACACAGAGAGGTAGGGGAAGATTAGCACTTGCCACTGCCCTTTAGGGTGAGTGAATTTGGGCGCCCAGGCAGACGGCACGCACTCCTTTGCAAGGTGACAAGTGATAAGAACGGGGCTCCACTTTGGCTCCCGTTCAGCTGTTCCACACGAGTTTCAAACTTCCTCCATTTTGAGGACGTCCTCATAATCCGGTTTGAAAAAAGCAAACGTGGCGGGTGACACGGCACCACAGGCTGCGGAACTAAGAATGATTAAGATGTCGTGTGGCTTTACACCTCGCTCGTCACACGACTCAATGCGAGTGGACAAAAGGAGGGAGAAAAGGAGGAATGAAGACAAAGACACTGTAACATGCTGAATGAGACGGTGGATATAGGTTATTCTGGAGCAGGTTCAGTTTACAGACGAGCCTGTTCACCTTGATTGGAGCCTTGCCAAGTCGCCAACAGTCGCTAACAGACAACTCAAATAATATGAGTCATTGTGCAAAGACTTGACTCTTGCACCCGCTCTTTCTATCCCTCTCCCCCTTTCTCTCCTGGTTTTGTTCAAAGAATAAAAGGGGGAATAAACCAGGGGCCAAAAGACATTAAATCCTCTGAAAGGCTCCAGAGAGGGAGGATGAGCGTTTGAAAATGCCAGCTCTCCGAAAGCCCTCCTTTTCTCTCTCTGTATCCATGCCATTCACTCTCTCCCTACCTCCCTCCCTACCTCCCTCCCTCCATCCCTCCCTCCCCCTCTCTCCACTTAGGGGTGCTGACAGCACAGACAGAGTAATTCAGAGCTGTATTGCGCAACGGCTACAGCACTGTGTGCAGAAGGTTTCATACGCATGGTGTCACGGGGGGGGCGGGAGCCCGTCAGTGTTGCACTGAGACGGGCAACTGAGCTAACTGCTGCTGCTCCCACACTGACCTAGTGAGGCTAGCTGTCTAGCACGCTAAGCTGCTCACTCGCTAGAGTTCAAACAGGTGTCACCTATTAGTGGTGACACGATTACTGGATGCCTGAGGTAGAGAGAGAGATACAGAGGGAGAGAGAAAGTATTAGGCACCGTCATCCTTCTCAGTTTAGCCTATTGGTCTCTCTCTAACGGCAACTGTAATTGCAATTAGATCGTTTTGCCCTTAACAAATGAAACAAAATACAATTCTTTCTAGAACTGATCAACTCATCTAAGATAAAATAAGCCAATGGGGAGCCAATTAGATGAAAAAAAACATTCAGTTTTTTTGGCCACAGAGCGGTACAATCCTAAAATACCCATGAAAAATCATCTTTTGGTTTATTCAACGTGAGCCGAACAGCCTCACAAATACCGTTCTACCCCCCTCCCCCCTCCCTTCCCTCTCTCTCTTCCCTCTCTCTCTCCTCCCTCTCCCGGCCTTCGTCTGCCCCCCCTAAAATAACAGAATCTCAACCCCCCATGGTGCGCTCAGCACAGATGCATAATCCCCACCAAAAAAACTGTTGTACGTAAAAAGGAGAGGCCTGGAAGGGAGAACGGGGGGGAGGGGGGGGAGAGGCTCTTCTCTCCATCGTTCACTTCAAAAATGTCTCTACTCTATGTGCTTGAAACCCTTCAGACAAGCCTGTGTGTACATCCATCTCAAGCCCCATGGCAAAGAGGCTGTAGCACCAGAGTTTGGACATGACTCTTCCTCAGAACAATACCAGGTCCTCGGTATCTGGCGTGACCACTTCATTATTGGGATATCTGTACCACAAGGCACTTTTAACAAACACTGCACCAACAATGGCCTCGATAAGTCACAAGCCCTCACCATTCTCTCCTACGCCTATGGTGAGACAGATAGACAATACACTCATCTCAAACGAAGAGGGCCTTTCAAGTGCCATAGCTCAGTATTTCTATAGAATGGTCTCCTGGCAGAGGACAGGGGATCCAGGCGTGTCTGGGTCTCACCTCTCCTCACCCACACGTGTTCAGAGCTGCCCAGCCAGAGGGAACCTCTCACTTCACACAATACCCAGACTAATATCCTAAACACACAGAGAGAGAGAGAGAGAGAGAGAGAGAGAGAGAGAGAGAGAGAGACAGAGAGAGAGAGGGGGGCGCCAGCCCTGTGAAAGCCCACACTCTCTCCTGCATGCTGTCATATCCATCACCGGTGGAGGAGGGGAGGAAATACCAGACTCTTCTATAGGTGTACCTCTTTATTCCCTCTGTCTCCACCTTTGTCTCTCTCTCTGTCTCCTTCCCTCTTTTCTCTCCCTCCCCCACCCCCCAGAGTGTCTCACTCGTCTTCTAAAAGGCCTCTTTCCTTCTTTCCAACCTCTAAAACCTCTCTGGTTTCCCAGGTGGGCCTTTAAGCCTCATGTCAGGAATATGGAGGTAACAACAGGCAGATAATGAATAGAGGAGGCTGTGTGGGGCTGAGGCCTGTCACCTCCAGACTAACTGAACGGGTCACCTCCAGACAGGACTGGATGGAGTCAGACCGCGGTGGGATGGGAGGGGGAGGGGGGGGGGAGGAGGCGAGAAAATGACAAGCATGAAAGAGAGACAATAAGGAGATCTAGTTACACGAACCAGTAATTCACACAATAGAGGGGCTCATCCTCCTATAACACCAACTAGCTAACTCAGCCACACACACACACACGCACGCACACACACACACGCACACACACACACACGCACACACATCCTGACAACCATAAGGATTCAGTTCATAACTGTAATGAGACCCATCTGGGGACAGAAACTTGATGTCCCTCAGAGGAGTTCTGTAGGATGAGAATAAATACACATGATTAGGAGAATAGCCTTTAAATAGGCTAAGCTCCCGCCTGTTTTCAAACCACTTTAGTTGACCTACTCAGAAATACTCAACTTAGTACTCACTTGGATGAGGTTCAACAACACGTGGTAACACAAGGCTATTTTCAGACAAACACAGAAATGTCAGTCTGCTGAGCCTAACCTCTTCCCCATTAAGAAGCCATTTGTGGTATTTGGTGAGGATGTCCCACTCCTAAAATAGGAGGGCACGCTATTGTGTGTGATTAAGGACAACAGGGGTACAACACAGGTGGCCCTGATGTGATACAGAGAGAGGAAAGAGGATGGGAGATTAAAGATAGAGAAGAGAGGGAGATAAAGAGAGAAAAGGACATAGCCCCACTCTTAAGTGCAGGTTATCTGCCACCATTACTGATGAAATAAGCGAACATTCCATGTAATTGTTACCAACATGGAGGAGCAGTGGAAAAAAACACTGACGAAAAAAAATGAAGAGAAAATTAGGACAGAAAACCATTAAAGATTAATAACCGTGTCTGACTGCTAGGCTATAGCTTACCATCTAGACGGCTGTGCCAAGGAGCGTGCCACAGAACTGAGAGGAAAAAGGGAGAGAGAAAAAAATGGTTGGGGAATGAAAATGCCTCGCAGATGAAATCTCGAGGTGATAAATGTGCTCAGGTTCGATACCCAGATGAATTTATGCGTGTTCCATTACAAGGGGGTGTGGAGGAGACATGAAGATGGGGCGGTGGAGGACAGGAGGTGAAGAAAAGGAGAGAGAGAGAGAGAGAGCGTTATTGAGAGGACCACCATTCTAGGAGACCTCCCTCACATTGCCTGTGTAGTCAGCCAAGCAGAGCACATTGCCAACAAACCATCTGTAGAGATAAGTAAAGAAGTGATTACAACAGGCCAGGACTCCATTTCTGACAGTCCACGCTTGGCTGCCCCCATACAGACGAATTGATTTAAATGAAGAGGCTATGAATATTTTAGGGAGTCAAAAACCCCCCCCATTCCTTTAACCTGGACCATTTCGATCACCACCACCTCCTGCTCTCGTGTGTAGAAACAGGGAAAATGTAATTATTGATAGTGAGATTACAGCCCATTGTCACAATGTCTGCAATCACCAGTCTCCTTTAAGCTGGGATGAATCAATGACACAGCCTGGATCTTTTCTGTCTGCTCTGCTTTGTTCATCAAAGTGGGCTTTGCAGAGTAAACCCACCCTTGTTTGGGGATTTAGCGTCGAAACAAGCTTGCGTTCACCACTCCAACTGCTGCCCTCCAAGCCCCTTCTCTCTCCAAACAAGCTGAGGCCTGTTGTCGGATAGAAGCATGTGTACTTGTGTGCTTGTGTGTGTGTCAACATACAGCCCCGAGAAATATGCTGAATATCAGGGCACACTCAACATTGAATGATTCTGCATTGTGCCGCCCACAGCAAATAAAAGCCTGAAGTCAGCTATGTCATTGTTTGTGTACGTGACGCACATGCTCAACCTCATGGCAAAACCCAAGGTTGATGAGCCTCCCCCCCCCCGATATCTATATAAAACATAAGCAATCAAAACATAACCAGGTGGAAACACGTGTGACCCCGTCGCCGATGGTAACCTTAAGCTGCAGAACACCTTGTGCCGGCTCAAAGAGGATGCGAGCGTATTTGTTATAAATGACGCGTCACATTAAAGCGATGACTGCTTTGAAGGTTGACGGTAGGGTGTCATTTTGGGAGGGAGTGATGGCAGGTTGTGAAACGCTGCCCCGCGGGTTCTCCCAGGATCCCTGGCGGCGGCTGCTCGGCTGAACTCTGCTCACCTCGGCTGCCATTACAAACATACCTTGACGACACTGAAGGTAATTGATGTTCACCTGAAGGTGAAAGTGGGCGCGTTTGCTGTGGACTGCCCCCCCCTCACCACCCTTCCTCTCCCCGCCATCTGAGGGGACTGTAAATCTCTAACTCTATTGGCTGACAGGACACAGACACATGGCTGGGGCTCAGCCCTCAGGTGTGTGTGTGTGTGTGTGTGTGAGGGGGGAGGGGGATCCGAAGCTGTCCATCCATCCAGCCTGTCCCCTCAGGTTAAGATCGACACCCCAGGAGAAAAGGGCCCCATCCCTGAAAGCGCTAAAAGGTGTACGGACATGAGCAGGTATGCCGAGCAGAACATGCCAGGCTAGTTGATTCAGCACTGACCCAAAGTACATCAGATCACATGCACAAACTGTCCTATGCCCTGTGAAGACGGCAGAGATCAGCTCAATTTGAATGTGGCCAAGTTCCATTAAAAAGAACGCACAATAAGAGGGAGTACTCTCACAAGCTTTGATGCAGGAAGGGAGTCTCTGTGTTTGGGAGCAATATGCCTGTCTTGTTTGAAACTCAGAATTGCTTGGCATGTGCCTAGCCCAAACAGATCAGCCGCAGTTTCCATGTTTTCCGTAAAAGAACCGGCACACTTAGAAGGCGGTCTCGCTCGCTCCGTCTGCCTCTCAGGGCTCTCCTGCCCAGAGCAGAGAAACCACACGCTTTACACTGCTGTCAGCAAACAAACATTTTCCTGAGTTCAATCCTGAAAACCTCCAATCTCCCCACCCCCACATCAGCCCCTTCTTACCCTGACCAACATAGCTTCCGCTGTTACGGTCCTTAGCTTGTTGGAAAACAATAAAATACCATCTGTTTTTTATACGGCGCCCTCCCCCCACCTGAAAGGCCTTCCGCACTTAAAATACCACGAGTCAGATTAGAGTCCCAGTAACTAACCCCTGTCCAACGCTGAGACATCAGAGCCGAACGGGCAGCTCAGTCTAGGGAAGCGAGTCAAAGCTGGCCTTGGTACGCTGGCGCGCGTCTCCCCGTGTGAACACGATGGATCCCCGAGCGGGACAGCCTGGGAAGGGAAATGTGGGCAGGACCACGGCACGTCTCCCCTCCACAACGAGCCCTCCCTTCCCTCGTCCTCCGGACCCCAACGAAAGTGTGTGACAGTCATGTGAACAAGGCCACGCACATTCCTTTATGCATGAGCCTGTAATTGTTGGAGGGATTGCGGCAGAGCGTTGCGCTCTTGGAGGAAAGGAAAGCGTGTGGAATCAGGTTAGTTTGGCCAGGATTGGGACAGGTTTTGTTTTTTTTGGGGGGGGGGGGGGGGGCGCTTGTTCAACTGCAATATAGACAAACAGATGACTGGGGTTGTTGTTATTTAGGCTGGACAGTTGGTGCTGACACAGCTATAACCAGAACTAGGCTCACTGGAGAGATGCTCCTTTTTTCAGAGCAAAACAATGGAATGGATTAGGGATGAATCTGGAAGGCAAATTTTGGAGTGCATTTCCAAGCCCTTAAGTTTTGGGCCAGTTTCACTTTGGTAAAGGTGTCATTGAGAGCACTCAGTGCATAGCAGACTTTTGAACAGCCTTCTAATGAATGACTAGCCTAGGCCCGACGTGATGAGTCTAAACGTTTAAAAGGCATACAGACAAACAACAGGATCAACGTAATGGGACAAACTTAGCTCCTAGCTACAATTAGATATCTTCCCAAAGCCACACACAGTGACGGCAGCATGCCATGGGACTCGTCTATAAAGTTCACTTCAAAAGAGGCCGATGAAAAAGATGCGGGGGAAAAAACAAGGGAAGGATAATTCCAGCAGCTGTCTAAAGGCCAGCTCTTTCTGGTTTGGATCTTTTCCCTAAAAAATAAGATTTTTTTTTAGCTCTTTTGTTGTTCAGCCCCGTGATCCAATAAGCGCATGCACTCCACGTGATGACACTAAACACACACAATCTTTGTGCAAAATGTACTCTCACATTTTCCAATTTGTATTCCGGCACAGATTGCCCCTCGACTCCTCCAACGATAACAGCAATATGAATCAGAACTGTGGACCCGGTTTCTCCTCATCCTCCTCTCCTTACCTCCAATCCGCTTCCTCTACTAGTCCTTTACAGATTGGCTCACATGGTTTGAATCAATGCTGCCATTATAGCTACTCACTGGGCCAATGTGATAAGAGGGAGAGGCTGAAGTCTAGCGTTAAGGGGGGGGCTGGGTTCGATGTAGAGCGCTGCTTTGACCCTAAAGATTTGACCATTCTAACCAGCCCAGCAGCCCAGATGAAGTACCCGTCTCCTAAATGGGTTGGGGGAGGCATAGAGAGGACTGCATTCCAAAACAAACACCAGTTTGGGTGCATTTGTCGCTACTCTGATGCATCACCATTCATCTCCTTTCATCACAGATTGTTTGATGGAGGGCAGGAAATGAAAGACTTAGTTGCTCCTTTTCCAATCATTCAGCTGTAATCAAAAAGGGAATGTAGACCGTAAAGGTCCTTGGAAGCACAGAATAGAAGGGCCTTTTAATGCTTCTCTGTTGACGCAGTGGAATTATCAAAAATAGCAGCACAATCAGTGGTTCTACACTAAAAGAATAAGAGGTTCTGGTCAACAGAAACTAGTTTTAGTATAGTCTGGATGTTACGCTGAGTCCAAGATAAAAGAGAACATTATAGGCCAACAATAATTTAATAACACTGTACAGTGTCACTGCAATAAAGTTAAAAATATATATAATAATCCTAAAGGAGGTCAATATTTTAATAATAGCTTGGATTACTACTTTTCAATACCTCATCACGGCTGATTCATCATCAATAACTGTGTTAAAAAAAAGATCAACATTTACGTATCGACATATCGACTTATCACGGCCACATGTTTGAAGTAATACGATAAAACATGGTGGTGATTGTTACAGATGCCAGTGGCTATGCCAGCAGGAGAGTTTGATCTGATTTGCGCTGGCATACCTTGCATAAACCTTGTGTTTATTAAGCTAACATTCCAAGAATGTAAAGACTTATAGTCTGCATGCGATAGTTATTAGGCTTTCTTAAGGTCACTGAAAAGATCGAACTTCATCACAGGTTATAAAAGAAAAGGATCCAAAAGTGGGTCAACTACTTGAATAGATAATGCAGTTATGGTGGCCGTGTTAATAATGTAGTAATTTGGTATGGGCGGCACAGGCTTATACTACTGCAGATTTTTAGATTCGTTCACAAATGTTTATTAAATCAATTCAATGTGTCTTGTTATAATAATAAACAACAATAATCCTTAATATATTGATGAACTAGCGCGCAATGAGAACAACAAAACTACAGCGCGTGCACTCGGTGGACCGTGGTTCTTTTCCTTTTCCGTTTTTTTTTTACAAACATGAACATTTACCTCAGAAAAAAACAGACATTGTTATGGCGAGAAGGGGTTTGTGTCAACCTAGTAAACGACCAATTAGTAAAATGAAGTTAACGAGGCAGTGAAAATGCCACCTACAGTGATTCGAG
Source organism: Thaleichthys pacificus (assembly GCA_023658055.1). Taxonomy (NCBI): domain Eukaryota; kingdom Metazoa; phylum Chordata; class Actinopteri; order Osmeriformes; family Osmeridae; genus Thaleichthys; species Thaleichthys pacificus. Next base: position 13,316,105 of record CM042856.1, on the reverse strand, counting down.
CCGTTCCAGTGTTGATTTCTGATGGACGTGCTGTACGGATGGGGCGCTCCGGGCACAAGTCCTTTCTCCGGGATAAGGCATCCTCTGCTCTGGTTGTAGTAATCCATCATTAAAAACGGGTTCGGGCTGGGATTCAGTCCCACTACGTCCACACTCTCATACATCATTCGTAGTCAGAAAGCGCAGGGATTATTGTCAAAAAGGGAAATGTCTGCGCGCAAGGATTTGGGCAGACAAAATGTGTGCGTAGCCCACAGTGGTTTTGGGTTTAACAACAGCAGAGGTAGTACAAATAGTTAAAAAGGAAAAAGATGCGATGAATTTGAAAGAAACTAAATAAATCCGTCCCAGACACAGTGCTCTGGATTTTGAGTCTTATTGTGTGGCTAATCAAAGACAGGGCTTTAGGCTATAGCCTTTTCAATGTATGGAATAATCACCCGCATTCCATTTGAGAAAGAAATCATTCAAAAGAATAGTCAACATGATGGTTCCAAAGGATAGCTTGGAATGAACCGGATGGTTCGTTTGATCGAAAACGACCCAGATAACTTCTGCGAGATTGATCAGTCCATTCGGCCTTGTTCAAATGATAAACTTAGATCCTCAGCAAAATACAAAATCTTCTCTTGTAATATCCTAAATCTCCCAGACAATTTCAACAGCCATGAAGCGGATTCAGAATGGCAACAGAGCTGTTGTAGAGCTGAAATGCATTCCGCATACTTCCAGCTCGTCCTCTGGGATAAGGAAGATTGTCCCGTTTGCGCTCCTGCCTTGGGTGTACGACCAGCCCGCGGTCCACGGTTCCACTTATTCTACAGAACACAAAAATTGCACGACGCTTCTCCGTATCTTCTATTTTGCCCTATAATTTTCTAACGTCCGAGTTTGCACAAGATACTTAGTTCGCCTTGTTTGTGTTGAGAGAGAAACCGAATTCATTCCCACACTAATTGTGGGGATCATGTTCTGCAGAATGTGACAAGGCACAGCAGCTGGGGCTTTGGCCCCACCTCCAATCGCTTCTCTTTCCTCACTCCCTTTTCATCCGTGGCTCCTCCCATATTTAACTCTTTGGAGACATTACCCTAACATAGTGGGACGTCGGACATGGGCAAATACGCAAATCCAATAGGCTACCGCCCGTCCAAAGTGAGAACAAAAATATTGGACGACTCGATTCAAGCCTAATTAAACAAGCAAATACGGCTTTGCAGACTATTTATGAAAACATTTCAAGAATAAAACAGTTTAAGAAACTATTTTCACCATACTGTTCCGTTTTTCTAGAGATTGGTCGTCCTTTGAGCTCCTCCTTCCAACTAATTTGACCCCTCTGCCGTGCTCTCTCATCGTTCAGTACCCTCCGATTTTTTGTCCCCCAGTCGCTGTCTCGCTAATTTGCCTAATGCTATGCGGCTGAACTTTTCTTGAACCCACGGAAGCAGGCAGCCTCACCTCCAAATGACCCACACGCTGACTCGGATTCGCCTCTCTGCAATTCTCATCTGACATCCTTCCAGGTCTCCCACCTTGTACACCCGATATCACACAATCACACTTTCCTCAAGTGCAGGCCACTGAACCAACTGAGATTCATCCTGAACCGAAGCTTCAACCAGCCCAGCTCGCAGAAACACACTTGAGAACTTTTCTTGTGACGGTTGAAGTAGCATTGAAACTTTATCATAGCATCCAACAAGCTCAGAAATAGAATTTGATATTTGGGGAATTTAACTCTTTCCTAACTTCTCTACAACATTGCAAGCAACAGTGTTGCAACTTGGAGAAGCTCACAAACGAACCTTTCGGATAAACTCATAGCACAACCCCCTACCCCACAGGCACACTCTTTTAGGAGTAGGAGCTCACTGTTGGTATGTCCCAGCAGCATCTGACACTCCACTGGAACCCCAGTCCAGAACCGGGCCATACCAAGGAGGGGTAGAGAGGGAGGGGTGTCAGGGTCAACAGCAGGAGAGGTTGTGGCCTGAGTGCTCCCCCACTGACTGTGAAACTTATTTAATGGAGGGCCCAGACTGTTTACTCTGACTGATAACGCCTCAGTGAAGGAGCAGCCCTGTTCAGATAGCAAGGAAGAAATTCCTTAACAGGATTAGGTCAGTGAGTAATGGGTGTCAAAAAATGCTAATTTTCTGACTGTTTTTGTTTGTAGGGCCAACTCATTTTACAGTGGGCTGTGATTGCACAGCAAGACTCTGGGAGATAATGGATTGTTGATCAGTGCTTATCACAGGGAGATAGCCCGACCAAAAGGCCTGGAGAATTCCTTTCCATGGCCTTTTCCTGGAGTCACATTTCCAGGAGACTTGGACAGGAACAGAAGTTGTTGCCGAGGGAAGTGACATCTTCAAAACGTGACTCATCATCATTCTGGATCTGTGCAGGCGCCAGGCCACTTAATGGCGATCGTTTTTCGGGCTTACAGAGGGATGGGGGGGGGAGGGGAGGGGAGAGGAGAGTGAAAAGAGGGGAGGTGCTATGATCTTTTCACGATGAGGGTATTACATCACCCTAGGGGGAATGAGGGCACTGGAGGGGTGCCAGAAAGGGCCTAGTCATATCGATGCCCTCTGGTAGACCCAGTTCGGCAGAGCTGCTAGTTGTTTTGACATGAGAAGGTGAGAGAGTGGTTGGTGACACACACACACACTGAGTCAAGTATGGGCAGCTAGAAGTCAAGCGAATGTGGTCAGTGGCTTCTGAAACAAGGCAGCCACCATGTGTACAATTCTGGAGGGGGGATGGGGGTGACAGTGCCAGCCGGCTCAAACACACCAGTGCTGCTTCGCTAAGCTCCACACTGCTGGGAACATGGAAAACTACTCTAGCACAAAGCTGGCCGAAGAGAGATTGAGTGTGCGTGTGTGTGTTTTTTTGCCCAAGTAACCTCACTGCAGAGAGATAGAGAGAGAGATAAAGGGAGAGAGAAATTGAGGGAAGGACAGAGGGGGTGGGTGGGAGGAAGGAGAAAGAGATGGAGAAGGAGAGAGATAGAGACCTTCGCTACATGGCTCACGTGGCCCTGGCTTCAAAGTGCTGTTACCCAGGCAAGCTGATGGAGAGGCTTGATTGGAGCACTATTGCGGCACTCTGGCTTCGCAGAAATAGCCTGTTATGTAAGTGAAAATAATAGAGGGATATTATGATGGTAAATACAATGTCCTTGATTAGGGGGAAGGCTGGAGTGGGTGAAATGGGGGGGGGGGGGGGGGTGAGGGGTGAAATGGGGGGGGGGGGGGGGTGAGGGGGTAGAAGACAGGTTTAGAAGGGAATTCAAAGAGCTTTATGAGAGAGGGAGGAGAGGAGATTGTGGCCTGGGCCCTCAGGGTGTCAAACTATTTTTACAGCCCCCTCTCTCCTAGCCGCAATCTAGGGTGTTAGGAAGCAGTAAAAAGTGGTCCCTCACCATTCTACTTAAGTAGACAGGGCCTACAGGTTTGAACAAACAATAGGCCGTAATGTCATTTGGCTTATGGAGGTAGTGGAGGTGGGGGTACATCTGCAAACATGCTTGTGCTCAGCGAGTGTAGCAACCCTTCCACAAAATAAGGCTGTTTATAGTGTTGTTAAATGAACTCTGGAAGTCCTGAAACGAAAACAGCAACATCTGCAATCAGATGTCCCTTGATACTGGTGCTCTTCCTCTTTGGAGACCTATCTGCAGCCAAGCTCACTTCCTGTGCAGTGAGATCTTTATGGAAGCAGATAGCGCGGACCAAAACAACACCATGTCCATCCCAAAGTTGGGGAGAGGTCACGCATTCGACATGCCTGGGGTGAACTGGGTAAAGGGAAACTGGGCTTCGAGAACCAGACGGGCCAGTCAGTGCCTATCGGTCTGAGAGCTTGTGAGATGCACCTAGGCCTATCTACTGGCCAGATAAGGTCGGACATGACTGAGTGAGTCCAGCTGGGCCTCAATTTAGATCTCCCACGGATCCTACTGACTAACAAACACAATCCCCCCCCCCCCCCCGATCCTCCCCAAATCCCTTCCTCCTTCTCTCCCTCTTCTCCCGCACGTGCCAACAGATGGTTAATACCAGCACACAGACTTAACGGCCATCAGATTGGAGGGCAAGCCTCCGCAAAGCTTTCGATCTTTCCTTGGGTCTCATGTGCAGCCGTGATAAGCCGGAGCCGCGGAGGACTTGGAGAGAAGAAGAAGAAGGGATTTGAAAAGAGGAAGTTGCGCCCTCCTTAGTCTTTGAAGAGACATGGAGGGTGAGCCGGAGAGGTACAGGCTCCGTGTTCTGACGATGGAAGCTTTTCGCAGTGAGGATGCACGCTGTCTGCATTTCTGGAGCATTTTCCCATGACTGCAGCTCACAATACCTAATCCCTCTATCCCTTCACTGGCTCACCCATGGTCTGCTCTGCCAATATCCTCCTGCCATTCCCTAACTGTGTGTGTGTGTGTGTGTGTGTGCGCGCCTGTCTCTATCTCTATGTCTGTCAGTCCCAGGTGTTTTCAGTCCGTACCTAGACCTCAGTGGGCCCAGTGACATTACTGTTATCGCTCTGTTCCCCCACTGCCAGCCATGTGTGTACGTGTGTGCATGTGTGCGTGTGTGTGTGTGAGGGTGTGTTTACACAGCTGGTATTCTGCAGCCCGTGCAGGCAGCGCCTGCCAAAAACAGCAGCTGTGCTCCCCGACGGTGAGGGGATGTGTAAGAGGGCCCAGCCCTGCTGTGGGAACAAGCCACAGTATCGATGGATATCACCACTGCACTGCCACCTCCCCTGAGGGATCCACTGCACTCACTCCCCTGAGGGATCCACTGCACTGCCACCTCCCCTGAGGGATCCACTGCACTGCCACCTCCCCTGAGGGATCCACTGCACTGCCACCTCCCCTGAGGGATCCACTGTACTGCCACCTCCCCTGAGGGATCCACTGTACTGCCACCTCCCCTGAGGGATCCACTGCACTGCCACCTCCCCTGAGGGATCCACTGTACTGCCACCTCCCCTGAGGGATCCACCAGAGCAAGGCTGGAGGGTTCAACCCAGTCGGGAGATCTAAATCAGTGAGCTCAGCTCACACAGTGTGTGTGTGGTGTCCGTGTGTGTGGTGTCTGTGTGTGTGTGGTGTCTGTGTGTGTGGTGTCCGTGTGTGTGGTGTCCGTGTGTGTGGTGTCCGTGTGTGTGGTGTCCGTGTGTGTGGTGTCCGTGTGTGTGGTGTCCGTGTGTGTGGTGTCCGTGTGTGTGGTGTCCGTGTGTGTGGTGTCCGTGTGTGTGGTGTCCGTGTGTGTGGTGTCCGTGTGTGTGGTGTCCGTGTGTGTGGTGTCCGTGTGTGTGGTGTCTGTGTGTGTGGTGTCTGTGTGTGTGGTGTCCGTGTGTGTGTCCACATCTCCCTGTGCATGTCTGAGTGTCTGAGCAGGAGAGTCTAAAAGGCTTTTAGAGGCTGCAGGGAACTTTGTCCCCCCCCCCCCCCCCCCCTCATGTCATTATCCCTTTAATGTCCCTCAAACAGCACATCCTGGCATTTATGGTATAGGCCTATCTGCCCATAAAGCCTTTTATTGTTTGGCTGGAGCTCTATGGTGGCTGTAACCTGCTTTCCTATTTTTATGGGGACCTTCACTATATCACCGACGGGGAGGACAAAGCCGCCTGACATTGGTGTTTACCAAAGTATCCAGAGCCCATAAATCCATCCTGGAAATACCCCGACACCCCTCCACTGGCTCCTGGAGAACTCAGCTTGTTGCTAACTTCAAGTCAGACAGGGACCGTATTGGATATTGCAGAGGAAAACACATACATACAGATGGTTTTTTTCCAATCCACAGGCTGGATAGAGAAACAGGGCCATGCTTACAGTCAGTGGACCATTCTACTCTAGAGAGAGAAAAGGAAAGTGGGCCAGACTCAGACCTCCACTTGTGGAGCCTCGAGGCTGTAGCGGGATGAATATTATTAAAAGGTATCAGAGGAGAGCACAGGGGCAGGCAGGAGAGAGAGAGAGAGACACAGAGAGAGAGAGACAGAGAGAGAGACAGAGAGAGAGACAGAGAGAGAGAGACAGAGAGAGAGAGAGAGAGAGAGGGGGGGGGGGGGGAGGGAGGGGGGGGGAGGGAGGGGGCTGAGCCAGCAGTCCTGTTCTACCAAGCCTCTGTAGACTCATAAGGAATGTGATCAGCGAAGCAATTACTGCTTTGTGTCAATTATAGGGTATCCATCTATCCAGCCTCATCTCATTAATCTGTCCATCCATCCACCCCCCCCCATCACAGAGAGGCCCGTCATCAAAAATCAAACAACAAACTATTCCTGGCTTTGATTCGCCTTTTTCGCCTTCTCTCCTGCTTTAACTCTCTTTCAGACCTTAGGCCTGATGTCGAGGTGAGTGTGCGTAAGTGTGTGTGTATGTGTGTCAAGCCTAAGCTATTTTAAAAGCCTGTTCTCCTCACAGTCTGGAATACGAAGAGCTGTCGCTGAGAGGAATTTCCCTTTCCCATTCACAAGTCGCAGCCAAGGGGCGTGTGTGAGTGCGTGTGTGCGTGTGTGCGTGTGTGCGTGTGTGCGCGTGGTTCACTTTAAGTGGATTTTCCCTCTGTGTTGTGCTTGCAGAGCCCACGCGTTCCGACACCCTTGCCAGTGACCTCCACTAAAGAGGTGCCCTGGTGGCGGCTGCCAGACCGGACCAGCGGCGTGCTGATTGTTGCGCCGCCACAAAGCCTGAGTGTGGCACGACGATGCGAGCGGCAGGACAAAGCCGAGGTGCGAGCGCCGGGGAGGACACGCCACGCGCCGCTGCCACGCGTGTGTGTACGTGTGTCTAGGTGTGTGTACGTGTGTGTACGTGTGTGTGTGTGTACGTGTGTGTGTGTGTACATGTGTGGCCGTGTCATCCTTGTACAGGATGAAGCAGTGTGTCTGTAGTGACACCCCGCAGCCCCACCCCCCCCACCCCCCCACCCCCTCCTGTACCCCAGCTACAGCCTGTCGCCACCTGGGAAGGGAGAGAGAGAGGGGGGGGGGCAGGGAAAGGTGGCGAGCGCTACAGGGAGGGGGGGGGTGTGGTGGCGGGGGGGGGGGGGGGGGGCGGGGTGTCCTGCCGAGTGATGTGAAATGTAAAAATGTGCAGAGGCAGTTCAAATGTTAATGGAACATCTAAAATCCCCTGCTTAGCCAGCAGGTTGGGGGAACAAAAAGCCCTGGGGGAGAGCAACAGCTTGGTGCAACGCCTGAGCATGACAAATGCTGCTGGGGGGAGGGGGGGGAGGGGGGGGCAGGGGGTAATGATAGTGAGTGTGGACTGACTGGTAGTGAGAGTGGTTGGGGGAGTGGTGGTTTGATTTTGCCATGTTGGGGTAAAAGGGGTGGTAATGGAATGGATACCCCGCCTCCCCAACACACATTAAAGAGAAGAGCGCTGCAGGGACGGGGGGGGGGACGGGGGGACATCATCAGCATTTCAAAAGAATGGAGCCATAGAATGCAGATAACAGTGCTGGGGACCTCCTCCCTCATCTCTCACCATTCAATCTCTCTCTCTCTCTCTCTCTCTCTCTCTCTCTCTCTCTCTCTCTCTCTCTCTCTCTCTCTCTCTCTCTCTCTCTCTCTCTCTCTCTCGTCTCTGTCCTCTGTCTCTGTCTCTGTCTCTCTCCCTCTCTCCTCTCTCTCTCTCTCTTCTAGCCTGTGGCACTCTCTGAGAGACGATAGTGGCCTGACAACCTTCCATGTGTGTGTGTGTTGTCGTGAGTGTGTGTATGCTTCTATCTTGGGACAACTCTAGGAAAACGTCTCCATCCTAGACCCCCCCGACACAACCCAGGCGCACCCTGAAAGAGAGAAGTTAATGGATGAGAGTGGGCCTTTTACCCAGAGCTCCCAGAGGTCTGTGAGGGTCAACTTAGCTCAGGCTCTGGACACATCCCTGACAAGTCAATAATGTGCCACTCCAGTTTTATAGCATTCTGAAAACCATGTAATAAAAAAGAAAAAAGACTATAATAAATAAAAAACACAGTCCTTTGGACAGAGAGTAAAATCCTGAGAGAGGAGAAAAGAAAGATAGACAGAATGAAAGAGAGAGAGAAACTTGGATTAGCAGTGGTGAAAAGTACTGTGCTACAGACTCACAAATCACACTATTACCGGACAATACAATGACTTGGTCTTTAAAGATTGGAGTTGGATGAACAAGGGCAAATAAGACAGTCAAACTAAGTTGAGACGGACAGAAAAAAAGTCAAGGATAATGGACGCACGCATAAACTATCAATCTAGCTGTCCACATATCAAGTAGAGGAAAGAAAATAGTATTTTTCTATAGTTTTCATTTGACAATAATGATTCGCTTAGCAGACGCTTTGATCCTTGCTTAAAATACAGCAAGACTGGGTAGCAAAGAAGGCCGCACAATGTTTTTTTCTTCTCCTGTCGCTTACCACACAGTCTCTTGGCAAAACATACTGACTGCCTGAAAGACATGATTTATACATCCACGCTGACACTTAGGTTGTATTCAATGACCTTGTTTCAATTGCAATTCAGCTGGGGCACATTTTTTACCTTAATTAACCAAGGCACCAAAAAATGAAACCATTTTTTTTTTTTTTTTTACGTACACCAAGTGCTTAGTAGTCAGTCGCCATGGCTACCCAAACCATCTGTGTGTAGAAGCCAGGGAGTGACAGAGACAGAGTTTCTCAATAGTGGGTAAATAGTGCATTACAAACAAGTGAATGGGCCAGAAGGGAGGATCATTAGCTTGGCCAGAGCCTGCCATTCTCTGTGTGATGCCAGGGGTTTGAAACATGAAGAAAGCCTGATAATATTTAACCAGAGAAGTACCATCAATCTGGCTCGCCTTCTCTCTCTTCACCCCAGGGCCTGGGCTATTGTCATTCTCACAGCACACCCCATTCACTCTTTATTCAATATTTTCCACCTATTGTTCAACCTTACATGCTCCCACTGAACTACATTACTTATCCTGGTCCCTCTTCTAAGAGAGGGAGGGCAGGGAGAAGAAAACAACATAATATGTTATGCGGGTGTCAGCGTAACAAAACCTGCCCTATGCATCTCAAAGTCTCTCTGTGCGTGTGGTTTGCCTCTCTCTGTCTTACACACACACACGCATATGAATACACACACACACACACACACACACACACACACACACACACACACACACACACACACACACACACACACACACACACACACACACACACACACACACACACACACACACACACACACACACACACACACACACACAGCCTCGCCCAGTGTGACCCTGTGGGTCTTGTAGAGCTCTTTGAATGAAAAGGAGAAGTAATTTATCCGACTCATCCTCGCAGCACCTCACAGCACCTTTTAAAAACCCTCTTTATTTCCCGCGTTAAAGCCGCAGCTCACTGACAGCGTGATGAAGAGGACGGCATCCAGGCTCTCTCTCTCTCTCTCTCTCTCTCTCTCTCTCTCTCTCTTTCTGGAGATTCCCTCTCTCTCTCTCTCTCTCCCTCTCCCTCTCTCCCTCTCCCCCCCACTCTCTCTCTCTCTCTCTCTCTCTCTCTCTCTCTCTCTCCCTCTCCCTCTCCCTCTCCCTCTCTCTCTCCCTCCCTCTCTCTCTCTCTCTCCCTCTCCCTCTCCCTCTCCCTCTCCCCCTCCCTCTCTCTCTCTCTCTCCCTCTCTCTCCCTCTCCCCCTCCCTCTCCCTCTCCCTCTCCCTCTCCCTCTCCCTCTCCCTCTCCCTCTCCCCCTCCCTCTCTCTCTCTCTCTCATCCCCAGGTCTTCCACAGCGTCCTTCCCCAGGCTACGATGTGACAGACTATGAAAGTGCGTGTGAGGGTTTCTGAATAATCTATGTTGGTTTCTTTAGTCAGTGAGAAAAAAATGGTGTGTGTATGTGTGTGTGCGTTGGGAGGTGAGAACAGTAGTGTTAGTGGACGCTGGGAGGTCTGACATGTCAGAGCTCATCAGGAGCAAACAGCCTTTTCCCTTTCCCTCCCTCCCTCTCTCTCTCTCGTTCTCTTTATCTCCATTTCTCCACCTCTATTTTTCAGTCTCTCCATCCCCCCCCCCCTTATTTGTGGTCTGGCTGGCTGCTTGGCACGGCGCCAGGCTCTTTCCTCATTGAAGGCCCCTAGTCCTGTCTGCCAGCTGGGTGGCACCACATTATGGGCTGTGCTCCTCAATGCCCAGGTTGGCCACAGTCATTACTGGGCTGGAGATCTGCCTTGCTGGACCATGCCATACTGTGCCCCATGCTCTGCCTAGCTCAGGCCCCCACCCCCTCCCTGTCCTACCCCCATAACACACACACACACACACACAGAGCTCAGCTCACACCACTGAAGCCTGCAGCTAGCGCTTTGTCACTGTACAAATGGACATGGTGGCAGATGGGGTTGCCATGCTATCACAAGCACACAGGGATTAAAGCCTCATGTATTGAAGTGTGGCTGATTAAATAGAGAGAATGTTCTCTTCTTGTTATGGCACATTTGTCATTTCTATAAATAAGGTGGACTTGTCTTTAACCTCAGATAGAGGAACAAGAGTATATTTAAATGTGTGTGTTGTCATGGCATCAATCCTTGTACAACTCTCTACTGTAATTCACAACCTTAGTGGGAATATAGCTGTGGCTGTAACAGTTCATGGTGATATTAATGATAGAATAATTGCAGTGGGAACAGTCCGTGGTTGTATTAATGATAGTATAATAGCAGTGGTAGTAACAGTCCATGCTTCTTCTTGATGAAATGGTCCTCAGTGGTGTTTTTTCACATGAACACACCCTGCTTGTGTAATAGTTTTATGTCTCAACCTCGATGAGTTTCCTTTTACTCAATGACCTCCCGTACAAAACATCTAGTAAGGGTAACAAGGCCGTCAGTCCATGGGTAGTATGACGTGCAATGTTCCTGAAGTGTTGTGATCAGCATGGTTCTAACCAGATGCTGCAGTGTGATGCTCTTGTTCAGCCACCCACACAGTTTATAGAAGAGAGAAAATGCTTTCTCCCCTCCTCTCCTCCTCTCTCCTCCTCTCCTCCTCCTCCCTTCCTCTCCTCCTCTCCTCCTCCCCTCCTCCTCCCCTCCTCCTCCCCCTCCTCTCCCCTCCCCTCCTCCTCCTCTCCTCCCCTCCTCCTCCCTTCCTCTCCTCCTCTCCTCCTCCCCTCCCCTCTCCTCCCCTCCTCCTCTCCCCCCTGTCCACGAGTCACCAGATCAGGCAGGTTTAAGAAGAGGCAAGACACTGTCTGGTAGCCATGTATTATACCTGCTCAAAAGCCCTCAACCTTAACTCCATACTCTCGCTGAAAAACACACACATTTGTGTGAACATGTGTGTGTGTGACAGAGAGAGAGAGAGAGAGAGAGAGAGGAGATATAGAAGGAGAGAGGGAGGGAGGGAGAGAGAGAGGGAGAGAGGGAGGAGAGAGAGAGGCAGAAGGGTAAGGCCTTCATAATAGAGAAGAAAGCGAGTAAGACACAGGTGAGGATAGTGTGTGAATAATTCATTGAGGTGAGCTAGATAGACACTAAACAGGGCTGTGTTTGTCAGAGAACACCAGTGTTCATCCCTCCATCCATCCACTGTGCTTCCCCCCCCCTCTCTCTCTCTCTCTCTCTCCTCTCTCTCTCTCTCTCTCTCTCTCTCTCTCTCTCTCTCTCTCTCCATCTCTCTCTCTCTTTCTCCATCTCTCTCTCTCTCCATCTCTCTCTCTCTCCATCTCTCCATCTCTCTCTCTCTCTCTCCATATCTCTCTCTTTCCATCTCTCTCTCTCCATCTCTCCCTCTCCATCTCTCCATCTCTCTCTCTCTCCATCTCTCTCCTCTCCATCTCTCTCTCTCTCTCCATCTCTCTCTGCTCTGGGGAACTCAGATAAAGGATAATAGATCTGCTGACATTCAGCTGTCCCACATAAAGATTCTCATTAAATAACCCGGTTAGTGGTGCTGCACACACGTTCCAGCCCTTCCATACAGCGCATGTGGAAGGAGCTCTGCTGTGTGTGTGTGTGTGTGTGTGTGTGTGTGTGTGTGCGTAGTGTGCACATAAATGCCTGTCTGTTCGCCCACTGGTTTATCTAAAACGATTAATAAAGAGCAGGTTGAGCATTAGGCATTCATGCGTGCACACACACACCCACACACACCCACACACACCCCAACCCACACACACACACCCACACAATCCGAGGCCCTCTCCCAGATCTTGTGCCCTACCCAGGGGGTCATGGGTCAAGTGAAGAATTACCCAGAGTGCTGCAGGCTGGACCCAGGGCGATCATCACATCTCTATGTGAGGGGTTGCAGCGTAACAAAAGCTAATCCCACCCAGAGATCCTGCATGGCGGGGCGGGCAGGCGGGCAGGCGGGCAGCAGGGCAGCAGGGCAGCAGGACAGCAGGGCAGCAGGGCAGCCCTGGCTGGCCTCAACAGATGCTGTCCTCGCTCCGCGGGTCCTGTGTTAACAGAGCGTATTGTTGCAACACACAGTGGTGTATGCACACACAGATCTCCGCATAGACGTGCATTCACTCTGTCACACCCAGATGAAAGACTTGATTGTGAAACAAGCACGTAAGCACACACAGACACACCGAACAATAATTAAACAGTGCAAACAGACATCCCATACACACACACACGTACACACACAAGCAAACTGTGCAAACAAGCACACGTGCATGTGCGGGCAAACACACACACTCACACACATACAATACAGAAGCAACCCAGAATCAGCAGCAAGCACCTGCAGGATGGTTCCAGCAACAACAACAACAAAAGCCACAACAATGGCTTCGCTGGGTAGGCTGTGGTCGGGGCTAGGGCCAGGGGCTGGGGCCAGGGGCCAGGGGCTGGGGCCAGGGGCCAGGGGCCAGGGGCTGGGGCCAGGGGCTGGGGCCAGGGGCCAGGGGCTGGGGCCAGGGGCTGGGGCTAGGGGCCAGGGGCTGGGGCTAGTCCAAAAACCTAGTGGGCTGGCAAAACAGCTGAGTGGGACAACATGATGGGCCTTTATTTTCCCTCCAAACACAGAGAACCAGGCCGAGGAGTTCGGCCTTTCTACTCTCCACTACCACTACTACTACTACTACTACTACTACACACACTGTGGCAGACTGAGGGATGGGGTTGAGTTATGTGCCCCCAGCACAGGAAGACCTCTCTGATCTCTTGGCCTCTCCCTCTCCCTCTCTCTCTCTCTATCTCCAGTAGCCACTTTCTTTCAACATTCCTTTCTTCAGCTCCCTCTGTAGCCCAGCAGAACTGACTACCAGTACAGAGAGAGAGAGAGAGAGAGAGAGAGAGAGAAACAACTGTTGTAGAAAAACCATAGAGGAACCAGCAGACCAGTAGATGCCATGTTTGTGTTATCAGCCGCGGCCCTACTGTCCATGAGTCACTGTAACCCTCTGTAAGGCCAACAGACGACTCCCACTGAGTTTTGAATGTTGTTCTGTGAACCCGCCCGGCTCCAGTGGGTTAAAGCGGGGCGCACTGGAGGGAGCAGAAAGAAGAGAAAAAAAAGGAAAGAGGAAGGGAGTGATGGAGAAGGGAAGGATGGAGAGGGAGGCGGAGAGGGGGGGGGGTGGAAGAGCCTTGTAAAGTGAGGAGGGGTGCCGTTCTGGTTTGTCATCAGAGACATAAAGAGCCTAAGAATAGGAGCCAGATGCTGCCTGACCTGCGTGGCAGCCCGCCCGCCGCACAGCCTGTCTCTTTAAGGGCCAGGCCTCTCTCCTCCTCTCTCTCCTCCTCTCTCTCTCCTCTCTCTTCTCCTCTCTCTTCCTCCTCTCTCTCCTCCTCTCTCTTCTCCTCTCTCTTCTCCTCTCTCTCCTCCTCTCTCTTCTCCTCTCTCTTCTCCTCTCTCTTCTCCTCTCTCTTCTCCTCTCTCTTCTCCTCTCTCTTCTCCTCTCTCTTCTCCTCTCTCTTCTCCTCTCTCTCCTCCTCTCTCTTCTCCTCTCTCTTCCCCTTCTTTTTGGGTTTTTTTTCGTCCCGTTTTTTTTCTTTTCCTTGACTCCCCTGTTCAATCTTTTCCTCTCTTCCTTCCTTCCCCTCACTTTTTCTCTCCCTCCCTGTGTGCCAGTGGAGTTTTATTTGTGTAATTTTACATCCCCCCCCCACCGCCACCAACACCGCACCCCCCCCCCCCCCCCCCCCCCTCCCGCCGGCCCTTCACTTTACTGCGGCCAGCCTCTCGTAAAGCGCTCCCTCTTTATGGCCCGGCTCTGTGAGAGAAGGAGGGGTGGGCCACCGCAATCCTGAGGAGCCCCGTTGTAAAACAACACTCGGACACTTCAAGAGGGTGCGGGGCCACGGTGTGTGTGTGTGTGTGTGTGTGGGGGGGTTCTGTGTGTGAGGACGAGTGTGCGTGAACATGCAGATGTCTGTGGAAGACGCGGTCGGGTGTGCGAGCGCGCGCTCGTCTCGCTAGCGTGAGTGCACGTGTTGCGCCGCCGACACTCCTAATCCCCCACACGTTGGCAGACGTGCATGCAGAAACTTCCGGTCTCAATTACGGGGTGAGTGGATAGAGGGATTAGATCCTAATTCCTTCACAGCACCTCAGAAGGGCAGCAGAAAGAGAGAGGTAAGCTAGGAAGGTAAGCTAAGAGGTAGTCCACCCAACAGGTGGACTCGCTCCAGCAGCAGTCTGGGGCAGCCACGCACACAGTCCCACGCCAACACAGGACCGGAGACCTCTGACACTCGACGTCGTGCTCCGCCCGTCCTCACCGCTAGGCACCTCGCACGCTCCTGCTTCCCTTTGGTGTTCATTCCGCTGCCAGGTAACCGGCTACACAGCCAACACATCCTGAGTGGACACATTCCGGACGGCTTTAGAAAAGCTTTGAAAAAGCTGGCAGCGAGACATACGCTCCTCTGCTTCAAAGCCAAACGCGTCCTGTCCTTGTCCCGCGACTGTAAACACCACAGAGTCCTGGCTAACCCTAACCCTGGCTTCCTGAGAGGGGAGGCCCAGAGGTCAGGGCTCTCGGTATTAATCTCTGACACTGCTTACAGTGAGCGTCGGACAGATCCCTGGCTCACGGCACTGACGCCCCTCACCAGCAGCGAGGGGAACGATGACCCCCAGTGGCAGGCGGCAGGACGCTGTGTGGGCCGCGTGTTCCAGCGTGTGTTTGTGAGCGGGAGAGAGACACACACAGACAGAGAGAGAGAGAGAGAGAGAGAGAGAGAGAGAGAGAGAGAGAGAGAGAGAGAGAGAGAGCAAGAGAGCGTGTGTGTCTAGGGAGAATCCTGGACAGCGGGAAATATAATTAGGAATGTGTGACCTCTTTGGCAGAACAGGAAAACTGCCCGCTGGAGAGACGGTTCACAGGGAACTGACCAGAGGGTTACTCACTCTGCAGATTGTAGTCACACACACACACACACACAGACAGACACAAAACACACATCAGAGACCTGCTCTGCCCGCACAAAGTGAAGAATTGTGCGCACAATGCAACAGCAATAGTTTTTCTTTCTAATTAGGCATTAGCCTTGACGGTCCTTCTCCAAAAGCAAGTTCAAACAGCACTGTCTATTAGCAGAGGAGGTAAGGCATGGAGCAAGGGGAGGAGAAGCAGTAGGGGGGAGGGGAGGGGGGGAGGGGATGGGGGGGAGGGGGGGGAGGGGAGGGGATGGGGGGAGGGGATGGGGGGAGGGGGGGGAGGGGGGATGGGTGGGAGGGGAGGGGTGGGGGAGACGCACAGCAGCCTGCACGGAAAATCAAAGGAGAAGACGCGCGGCGTGGCTAACACATAATTAGCAAAAGGGAACATGCATCATGTGTCACCCATGATTTTCATCAGCACCAATTACCAAACACACAGCGATACAGAGGGTGAGCCTGTCTCCCTCCACGAGCTCCATGTGAGAGGAGGGGGGGGGCTTGTTGTCTGAGGAACCTCATGCTGTCTGTTTGTCTGTGTGACGCAAATGCACACTCTCAGCACACGGTCGGGCCTTAATCCAATTCAAAATCCTTCAGAACATGGAAGTGAAGTAACTATCTCTTAGTATAAATGATGCAAGTTATACACACACACGGTATCACTTTCGACTCCACGGTTACCGGCAGATGATGAACACACCCAACAAAGTAGCGGGGCTGTGGAGGCCGTTTGCAGGGTAACCTAGATGACGTTCTCCCTGCTGTCCGGCATGACAGACGTGTCCTGGAGAACCAGAGATAGCCTCCCGCCCCTGACTCATGGCTCCCCTCAATGAAGTGGACCTGATGTGTTATTTTAATCAACTCTGCCTGCCGCCATTAATTATTCAGTAGGCTGGTGGATTGGGACGCCTGGGGAGGGGGGGTGGGGGGGAGCCTCCGATTAAAGGCTTGACGAGGGGGGAGGGGGGGGTGTAAAATAAACAGTGGGGAGAGGGAAGGTAGAGAGGGAGAGAGGGAGAAGGAGAGAGAGAGGCAGGACTGAAGGAGAGAGAGAGAGGCAGGACTGAAGGAGAGAGAGAGGCAGGACTGAAGGCGAGAGAGAGGCAGGACTGAAGGAGAGAGAGAGGCAGGACTGAAGGAGAGAGAGAGGCAGGACTGAAGGCGAGAGAGAGGCAGGACTGAAGGAGAGAGAGAGGCAGGACTGAAGGAGAGAGAGAGGCAGGACTGAAGGAGAGAGAGAGGCAGGAGTGAAGGAGAGAGAGAGGCAGGACTGAAGGAGAGAGAGAGGCAGGACTGAAGGAGAGAGAGAGGCAGGAGTGAAGGAGAGAGAGAGGCAGGACTGAAGGAGAGAGAGAGGCAGGACTGAAGGAGAGGCCGGAGGACTGGAGCTATGAGAAGGGCGACTTAAGATGAAGACGCCCGTCTTGTTCTCATCATCTGAAGGAGGCTTAGCAAGGCAGTGTGGGAGTGGGGGCGGGAGTGTGAGGATGGAGGGGAGGGCTTAGGCCAGGGAGCTTAGCCCAGAGGGAAGCATGGAGGCTGGGGGCGGGAGAGCTGGGGGTCCTGGGAGGTGGAAGAGGGTTAGGAGCGAGGGGGACCTCAAATCCAATACTCGGGGCTACATGATCTAATTCCTGTTGGTGGGAGACCCAGTGGAGAGGATGGCCCCCCTGGGGGCAGGGTGAAATGGGATTGGTGCAGATTGAGGCTGAGAGGCCGGTGCAGATATCAGGCCTTCAGTGGTTTGAGCGTAATTGTTGGGCAGAAGACAGGCCTGGTGTGATGTAGCACCGTCCCCAGGCAAGGAGATGAGGATGTGTATGTGTGTGAGAAACTAGGGGAGTGATACTTCCACATAGCAAGGAGGGGGTGGGGGGTGGGGTGTAGGGCACCCTACTCTCAGTGGGCTGACACAGAAAGCTTGTCTGTGGGTATTAAATCTTAATGCAAGAACACTGGGGAGGACAGAGAGAGAGAGAGAGAGAGAGAGAGAGAGAGGGAGAGGGAGGGAGAGAGAGAGAGAGAGAGAGAGAGGGAGAGGGAGAGAGAGAGAGGGAGAGAGAGAGAGAGAGAGGGAGAGAGAGAGAGGGAGAGGGAGGGAGAGAAGGAAGAACCATGCCAGAAAAAGGGGAGAGAGAGGGTTGAAAAAGGGGAGAAAAAGACCCCCAGAGACAGAGAGGCGAGGGGCAGGAGAGAGGGAAGTAGCAAGAGAACGAACGCAAAACTGGTGTTCTCCCCCTCTCCCCTTCCTCAGTCAACAGGAGGATAGCCCAGGATGCCAGAAAAACTGCCCGGTGCTTTAAATCAAACCGGTTAAATCATCATGTGTTAATGACTCCTTTAACCCGCCTCCTCCCCCTCTCCTTCCCTCCGCATTCCCCATCTCGCTCTCCCTCTCTTCTCTAAAAGCTCTGTCATCCCTAATTCATCCTCCTCTCAGCAGAGGAGAGAGGAGGGAGAGAAGGGGTGGAGTGGAGGAAAGAGGAGATGTGGACGGGGCGGGATCTCACGGGAATCCTGCCCTATCAATTATTTCCCAGGGTGCAATCTGAGTGCGTTTGCCATGACAATGTTGGTCTTCTGCGTGGCCTAGCTGACCTAGCTGAGCACCAAGCAGATCAAGGAAGAGATGGCCTCGGCCTGTTTCTCCTCCTCTCCTCCTGGGCAAGGCAAGTGCGTTTGTGTGAAAAGCACAGTCTAGTGGTAGAACACACAACCCTGCAGCCAACTGAACGGGTTCCACAAAGAGGAAACATACATAACAAAACAAACATTTAGATTTTTTTACAGGAGAGACCAAGGAGGATGAAGCTTCTAGGAGGAAAGGTTCTAGTCTCTCACTAGGGCTGCCTGTCCTCCGAAGGGCCTCAGGGAGACCGTTTTAGGTTTGAAACTCAGCCGATATCTCCACAGTCCTATCGACTAAGAACGTATCATTCTCAAGGTCACAGGCCTGGGCATTTGTATAGACAAGGGGACAAAACATTGTGACTTTCCCGTTGGAAGTTATTGAAGCACGGCAGGTATGGAACCTGGAGGCAACACACAGAAGGGGGTGAATAACGACTGCAAGCTTTGTTCAGCTGTTTAGAAGGATCAATAAATTCAAAAAGGTATGAACAAATTCACAAATGAAAAACAAATCATTGTGAGGAGAGAGATGGAGAGCAGAGCAAAGACACTCAAGTATGTAGAACTTTTCTTTCTTAAATGTACACACAAAGATGTGAAAGGAAGCCAGATTCCAACCCAAGACTTGGGACTTAAAAAATGTTTTAACAACTACGCCTACTTTTATTCACTTGGCTTTCGGTAAGGACAGGAGACAAGCTTCAATGCCATTTACTGCAGAAAGACTGTTTACCAACAAAGAAACAAAGACATTTTTTTTTTCCTCCAAATGTCCTTGGTCTGTAATAGAAGAAACAAATGCCGATGTAAGCAGCACTCCTGCATTTCACAAGCAACCTTTTCAATCACACATGAATAGAACAAACAATGTCAAAGAACAAGAAGCTGGGCATGCCCCTATCCAGCCAATCCATGGTGCTCAGAACTAGAAACATGGAAAACAGCACTGAAGGACTGTTGTATAACTTTGACTGCTATCCTTTAAAAACGCGTTCCGTAACAACGTATCAATCACGTTAATGTTAGACGGGGAGATATGTCCGGAAACGAAGGATAGAATCTCCCTCCTTTTTTCTCTCCCTCTCTCCGCTGAGTGATAAACACTGTCTGTTAGCAATAAATCCAATGGGAGGCTCGACAGGCGTCCCAATAAAGCAGTTCATTTTCTCTCTGCTCTGTGGTTTTGTCTGAGGCCCAGAGGAAATGAGATAACACTGTTGAGGAACAGAAGCAGACACAACACTACCGACACACACACACCCACACACACACACATCACACACACACATCACAGATGCAGGGGATGAATGAGATGCATGGCTAATTACACATATAGTCTGCAATGGGAGAGATCAATCTGTGTGGCAAAACCCAGAACAGTGTCTCTCGTTTTATCTCACCCTCTCACCCTCTCACCCTCTCACTCTCTCTCACCCTCTCACCCTCTCACCCTCTCACTCTCTCACTCTCTCACTCTCTCACCCTCTCACTCTCTCACTCTCTCACCTCTCTCACCCTCTCACCTCTCTCACTCTCTCACCCTCTCACCCTCTCACTCTCTCACTCTCTCACCCTCTCACCTCTCTCACTCTCTCACTCTCTCACCCTCTCACCCTCTCACTCTCTCACCCTCTCACCCTCTCACTCTCTCACTCTCTCACTCTCTCACCCTCTCACTCTCTCACACTCTGTCTGCCTGCCTGTCTGTTTCTTTATCTGTCCTCTGAAAATTCAACAGACCCAATCTCAGGGCACCTGGTGGCTCACAGGGTAGAGTGCATACCAGGTTAAGGGGTTACCGCAGAGAGCAGGGTTTGATTCCTGCCTTTGGCATGTCCTCCCCTCTCGCTCTCCCCCACATTTCCTGTCCACCTTCACTGTCACAATCATAATAAAGCAGAAATGCAGAAAATTCTTCTTCTTCAAAAAACAGAACCAATCTCCTACACAGGACATTCTAAGCATTGTTCTGTTCTTACATGAGAAATCTCATGTCAGATTGGCCTCATTCCCCCTTCCCTCTCTCCTAGCTTCCCATATTTCTCTCTCTCTCTCTCATTCTTTCTCTGCCTCTCTCTTTTCTTCTAGCCTAGTTTCTCTATTATTCTCTTGTCCACTGCTGCCCTTCCAAATATTTATTTTCCCCCCATACTCTCTCAGTGTACCGACCCCTCCCTTTCTGTTTTCCTCTCTCTACCACCCCCCCGCCTCGCTCGTTGAGTGGCAGGTCTGAGCCAGTGCTCAGTAACACAGGAGGCTTGATGTTGGCAAGGCCCACAGCCTGATAGAAGGAGACTGATCACCTGTAATCCAACATCATCCATCATGCTCCAACCCAACACGACTGATTACATACAGACACTGGACTCAGTGTGTGTGCGCGCCTATGTGTGTGTGTGTGTGTGCGCGCGCCTGTGTGTGTGTGCGCGCGTCTGAATCAAAACCATGTACAATCTTGATGAAGACATGACATACTATGGTGGTATGAGAGACAGGGGAAAGGTTGAGGACAGAAAGGGCAATAGAGAAAGAAAGAGAGAGAGAAAGAGAGAGAGAGAGAGAGAGAGAGAGAGAGAGAGAGAGAGAGAGATAAAGATAGAATAGGAAGAGAGAGACTGAGTAAAAATTGTCAGGCCTTCAAACCAGCCCTAGTCTTCTTAAGTAGAATCCCACCTGGAAGCAATTTCTGTCTTATGGTAAAGCGGGCCAGAAAAGAAAAATAATGTCAATTTGGTTTGTGGTTTCATTTTTCAATCAAATAAATCATGACCTTACAGAAAATAAATTCCATTTTTTTTAATGGACCCTGCAGCGTTTGAAGTCCCTGAAGGAGCTGAGAGCTTTGAAGTATGTTTGGGGTGGAGCCTCTGACGCAGCGTGTGTGTGTGTGCGTGTGGGCTCATGCATGCGTGTGTGAGCGTGTCGTGCGGGTACTCTAATCACTTAACAGACCCTTCTTGTGTGCCAAGTCCCAACATAGCATTACCTCTTGAGGTCAGAGCCACGTGTGTGTGTGAGAGTGTGTGCGAACGCATTCGTGTGTGGTGTGTGTGTGTGTATGGACCATCTCCCTCAACATCTGGTGGCAGGTGGTAGGCTGCCAGGGGGATAGTCTAAAGACTGCAAGCCAGAAAAATTACACGCAACCACTGTCTTTAACAGCCCTCAGTCCCACTGCAGGGCCCATCCAGCACACCAAACCAGGACAACACCAACAAGTACAAGCAGAAAAAGAGAAGCATGTATCCCTGCGCTGCATCTTACAGCCTATTAAAGACACCCAAGTACTACGCAACTAATGCACTACACACAATGGCTGTGTACTGTTGCTTCCAGTTATAATGTCTGCTAACAACGCTATTATACCATCTCTATGATCATTACATGTCAAGATTGTTGACAGGCTGGAGACGTGATTGGGGCAGAGTGCTGGAGGCAGAGTGCCCAATGGGGCCTGGGAGCACTGGGACTGCTTTTGTTCCAGTATTAATATCTCCATTTCATTTTCTGTCCACCGATCTATCCTTCATGCATTATGAGGAACAGCCCCATTTACCCCAGGACAGATGCGGTGGCGGGTGGGAAGGACGGATGAAGGGAGGGAAGGAGGGAGGGAGGGATGGGAGGGTCAATTAGATCTGAGACAGGGCGAGCCACATGTGGATGAAACAAAATTAGCAATTGTCTGCCCCCCACCCCCCTCCCTCCCTTCTTCCTTCCACCACCTGAAAAAGAGCTGCAATCAATTAGGGAGACAGACAGAGAGAGGAAGAGCGAGAGAAAGCGAAAGGAAGGGGGAGAGAGAGGAAGAGAGAGAGCGAAAAAGTGAGAGAGAGGAGGGAGGGGGGGGGGGGGGGGGGGGGGGGGAGAGATAGAGAGAGCGGCCCACGAGAGAGGGAGCAGAGAATGAGACGAAGACGAGGCCATGGACCATGGACCCCTCGGAGCTGAAGAGCAGCTCTGAGATGTAGAGGAGGAGGATGAAAAGAGCACTACTTGAAACCCCGCAGGGGCTGAAAGAAAGATGGAAGGCCACTGTTTACTGTGAGGCGTCCCTGTTAATGTAGGTTAAGGACATCCATCTAAGAGACATGCAAAGGAGTGAGTTGGTCTTTCGCATCCCTTCTCCAAATCAATTAAGCACGAGGGTTACGGCAAAGTGCTACTGGTCTGAACACGTTAAGTGGAGCCTTCCACATTCATGGCCGCCCGCAGCACACAGTGACAGTGAACGTATGGAGGACAGAAAAACATCAATCAAGCACATTATGAAGACTTTCAAATGCTACGCCATCAAATAAGCCTGTTTCCAACATGAGGAGTATTTTCCTCTGGGCTGATGTAAACGCCTGTGACAGTACGGCAGGCTCGCTGCTGGTCTTCAGGGAGCCTGTCCTCTGACCAAAACCACCTCATCCAGCCCAGACGCAGGCAGGCAGACCAGAGAAACCCCACTTGTGGTGACATTCCCCGTAATTGCGTACACACAAAGATACACCACACACACACACGCTCTCAAACAAACACATATGCACAGTGCTACACACTGGGAAAAGGCACCCATACACCACACACACACACATCTGCACCCACACAAACACAGAAGGTCAAACACACACAGCCTTCCAAATAAGCCACACGCACAAACACACACGCAGAAACACACACGCACAAACACACACTCGCGTTCAGACGCACACACAACCTCCGTTGATGTACTAATTAAAGCAATATCAGCTTAAATCAAACCAGCTGGTCTGTCTAGCGCTCACACTGTGTAAACGGCTCAATTATCAAATCAGTTTGAAACAACACAGTTAGAGAGGCACTTCACCCGGGGCCCGCCTTCAGGCCTGCTCCCACAGAGCTGGGGGAGAGGGAGGGAGACCTAGAGAGAGGAGAGAGAGAGAGAGAGAGAGAGAGAGAGAGAGAGAGAGGGGGAGAGACTGAGAAGGAGTGAGATTTAGAGAGAGGGAAAGAGAAGAGAGAGTTAGAGACTGAGAAGGATTGAGAGGTTAGAGAGAGGAGGAGAGAGAGAGAGAGAGAGAGAGAGAGGGAGGGAGAGAGGAGAGATAGAGGGATAGAGAACTTGAAGGCAGGAGGAATAAGCAAGATACAAAAGGTACAAGGAAGTATTTGGGAAAAGAGGGGAAAAGGCACGAGGTGGAGAGAGGAAGGGAGCGAGGGGAGCGAGAGACCAAGGAGCCGGACCGAGAGCTTACAGGAAACATCTCGGTTTTAGGAGCAAGCACTGAATCAGCAAACCCCCATCCAGCGCCCCACACCTCTCATTCCTCCCTCACCATTGATTCACAGCTCTGCTGGATGAACCTACTTCACAGGGTAAAACACACGCTCTCTACTACAGCTACAACATGGGCTGATTCGGCTACAATCTCTCATTCATGAAAACTCACAGCCAAACACACACATGCAAGTATTTTGGTCCACAACTTCCATTATCCTCCACTGTCGTCTACGAGACTGAACCAAAACGTCCACGCGGCAGTTGCACAACTCTTAATGGCATTCCAGTGTCCACTGTGGAAACTCTAGGTCGCCCGATTCTTCAGTGAAGGCTATGTCTGGGCCCTGGCTGATTTAAGATGCCCGTGGGGCTCCCCAGTTGTCCTCCCCCTTGGCCCATCCTCCCCTCTCCTCCTCGTCGCTCCATCTAACTCTCCCTTCCTCTCAGTGATGAAGCTGCTCCAGGTGAGAGGGGGAGTTCCCTGGCTTCTCTGGGCAGGCCTGCAGGTATGTGGTTCCCCTCTGGGTGATCCATCACCTAGGCCTTTGATGAGATAAGATCGGACACTTAACCCCTCCTCCCCCCGCAATGCACACACACATTAATGCCACGTACAGCGTGGGTACAGATGTGTGTGAGAGAGTGTGAGCGAGAGGAAGAAAAAGAAAAGAGAGGGGGGAGAGAGAAAGGGAGAGACAGAGAGAGAGAGAGAGAGAGGAGAGAGAGAGAGAGAGAGAGAGAGAGAGAGAGAGAGAAGAAGTGCGAGAGAGGGAAAGAGAGGGAGAGAGAATGTCTGTACCTCTCTGGTCCTGTCTCTCTATTCTTTATCTCAGTAGTAATTGATCAATCATTGTCATTACAGTACCACATTCCTGGTTCACAGGCATAAATCACACAGGGCTTAAACACATGATCAAAATAAGCCCTTTTAAGCTCCATTCTAACCAACACTAGTCATCCATCTGTAACAGGTTGTTTCATGTCACAGGGTCCACACAAAACACACAATGGCATATCCTTTAGGGCTAAATCCCCATGGAATGTACAATAGACAGGTGAGGAGTGTCTCCCAGTCATGAACAACTTGACCTGGAGACAGAGCGAGAGACAGAGCGAGAGACAGAGCGAGAGACAGAGCGAGAGACACAGAGGAGAGGAGAGAGAGACAGACAGAGAGACACAGAGGAGAGGAGAGAGAGACAGACAGAGAGACACAGAGGAGAGGAGAGAGAGACAGACAGAGAGACACAGAGGAGAGGAGAGAGAGACAGACTGAGCGAGAGACACAGAGGAGAGGAGAGAGAGACAGAGAGACACAGAGGAGAGGAGAGAGAGACAGACAGAGAGACACAGAGGAGAGGAGAGAGAGACAGACAGACAGAGAGACAGAGCGAGAGACACAGAGGAGAGGAGTGAGAGACAGAGAGACACAGAGGAGAGGAGAGAGAGACAGACTGAGCGAGAGACACAGAGGAGAGGAGAAGAAAGAGGAGGCGAAGGAGAGCTCCCACACTAATCACAGGCTAAAATCAACTAATTGAACACCGAAAGATAGAGAAGGACAGAGGGAAGAAGAGCTAGGGACAGGAAGCAGATGACTGTGTGAGAGTTAGACAGTAACAAAGGGAACAAACTGAA
>CM042856.1:13276187-13286187 GCA_023658055.1 Thaleichthys pacificus | reverse complement strand
TGGTCTTCTCTGGCCCCTAAAAGAGTGACAGTCCTCCCTGGTAACAGTCTGGATGTGTGACTGCAGGCTATGGCTGTTGGCTCTGAATCACCCAGCCTCAGAGCTGGAAAACGACCACAGACTGCTTTATTAAGAGTAATAAAACATAGATTAGCATGATCCATGTGAAAACATCCGGCTGTTTTAGCTGCTGCATACATTATTTACATACAGTAACTAACTATTGTTAGTGCAACAACTTCTGTATTCAACAGAATCACAGACAATAAAGCAGCAAAACTATTCATGCTGTCCCAGTCCTGTTTGGCCTACATTTGAAGTGCAGCACAAATCCATAAAGACCAAACCAGTTGGCTTTCATCCACCAGGCTGACCATTCCCTAAATCCCTGTATCCTAAGCTCCTAACAAACTCTTCCTCTCTTCTGTTCGACACTGAATTGAGTGGCTGGGGCTTAACTGTGTGTGTGTGTGTGTGTGTGTGTAGGAAACTGTGGTGAATGTATTAAGAGAATGTGTGTGAAAATGTGTGTGTGTGTGTGTGGAGTATGTATGAATGTATGGAAAGAGTGGTGGAGTGTGTGTGAGAAAGAGAAAGAAGAGAGAAAGAGAAAAGGGGCCTCTGTGCACTGAATATGTGCAATGTATGCGCGTGTGTGTGTGTGCGCGCGCATGTGTGTGTGTGCGCGCGCATGTGTGTGTGTGTGCGCGCGTGTGTCTGTGTGTGTGTGTCAGGAAGCTGTGGTGTCCCTGGCTCTCCAGTGTTTACTGACAGGAAATGTTTGTCCTGCGAAAGGGAAGGAACCTCACCGCCCCTCACGGCAAACAGAGAGAGAGACTCCTGACAGACACACGTGCCCACACACTGCTCAACCACACACACACACACACACGCACACACACACACACACACTCTGCTCAAACCACACACACACACACACACACACACGCACACACACACACACACACACACACACACACACACACACACACTCTGCTCAACCACACACACACACACACTCTGCTCAACCACACACACACACACACACTCTGCTCAACCACACACACACACGCACACACACATAGTAAAACACCTCACACAATAAACTCAAATAACCTCTCCCAATACCACACAGACGCACAATAGCGCAAACAAAGCCAGATATGACAGAAGCAGGCTTCCATAACGCCTGTAAAGAGGAAGTGAGTGAGAGACACGGCAGGGTCTTTGACGCTCTCCGTGGGACCACAGCGGGGGCATTAGGGAAGTGGAAGTGAACAGCTCCAGACCCGCACTTCCTCCCTCTCGGCCCCCATGCTAACGTGAACAGCTCCAGACCCGCACTTCCTCCCTCTCGGCCCCCATGCTAACGTGAACAGCTCCAGACCCGCACTTCCTCCCTCTCGGCCCCCATGCTAACGTGAACAGCTCCAGACCCGCACTTCCTCCCTCTAGGCCCCCCATGCTAACGTGAACAGCTCCAGACCCGCACTTCCTCCCTCTCGGCCCCCATGCTAACCTGCGAGACCGCGCACAGTCTCCCAGCCATGCTTGTCCAATCCAATCTGGGGTGATTCCCCAATGTAGGACTGGGAACTGTTAGCCTGGGAGTCTTTAGAGGTTTAGTATACTGTATTGTATATTATTTTGTATATTTAGGAGGTTTATTATATTTTTCATAGGTGTAATTTATGTTCTGTAAATTATGTTCTGAGTGCTTGTATGTTATGTTATGCCAGGTTGCTTTGCGTTGGCTTGTACTAAGAATTTCAGTGCCCAGTCTGACTTTGTGTTGTTGGAGATGTTGGGCACCGGTGTAGGCTGGCCAGTCTGCTGTACCGGGATGTAGCTTTGTTGACGATCTCGTGTTTGTGTGTGTATGTGTGTGTGTGTGTGTGTGTGTGGGCCTGAGAATTGAGGACAGTGCTGTAGGCAGTGTGGCTCAGTGCTCTGTTTACCAACGCATAGTCTTTCATGTGGGAATGATCTAAACAGGACAAGATGAAAGCTCACTCCTACACACACACACACACACACACACACACACACTGTGTGTTTTCCACACAGGTAAACGAGGACACAGAAATCCACTTGCACATACACTTCCATACACTGAAGAAAAAACACCTGTCTTTTCCATCTTCCTTAATAAAACAATTCGATACCCTGAGCCACATGGCAGCAACAGCACAGCCGCCCTAACAGAAACCATAGAAGCAGCTTCTCCCACAGTAACCACAGCAGACACTCACAGCAGTTGAGCTAGGTCTAGTTACCCACCAGTGAAGTGCAACAACTTGAAACATAACATCAGTGCGGGCACAGGGCCAGAGCGAGGGTACTTACTTGCTGGCGAGGGGGTGCTGTACCCACTAAGGGGCAGTCCTGGCAGGGCGGGGGGCGAGAGGCCTCCCAGCATGTGGGGGAAGAAGTAGGAGTAGGGGGGCATGGGGAACCCGTTGAGGTGAGGGCCAGGGTTACCCTTCCCAGCCATGCTGACAAGCGCACCTCCAGCTGCTGACACCACTCAATGAAACGCAGCCGACACAGGCGCCGAAGAGCCAAAATGGAGTCCGTGTGAGTCCGGCTTGTGGTCTTAGTCCCCCATGCATGAGCAGGATGCGTGTCGTTCCAGCAGTAAGGCGTCTGTTCGGTAGAAAACCCACCTGTTTTGGAAACAGGAGTCCAAAATGGCTACAGGTGACAGCCGAAAATAGTTCCGAGTCCTTATTTGCTTGAAGAGGTTGTGTGTGGAGAGAGGATGTGTGGTGAGGTAGAGCAGGACTGGGAGCTTCAGCAGTCCTTTCTCTGGTATTGTGTTGAGAGCTGAAAGGCCTTATTTGCTAGGGGCGTTGGGCTGAGTGAAAACAAGCAAGGTCATTTTTTATCTTAGGAGAAAAGACAGGTGGCGGAGAGAGAGAGAGAGAGAGAGAGAGAGAGAGAGAGAGAGAGAGAGAGAGAGAGAGAGAGAGAGAAGAGAGAGAGAGAGAGAGAAAGAGAGAGAGGGAGAGAGAGAGAGAGAGAGAGGGGAAGAGAGTGGGGGCAAGTTGAGTCAGGAAGAGGTTGGCTGTGATGGGTGGCCGTACTGGTGAGGGATGGAGCTGTTGGGGGCTCACGATGACTCCCAGGAAGGTTAGGGTCCACTGACAGGGCACGGGCACAGATCACATGATGTCAACAGGGATAGTCCTCTCTGCTGTGTTGGAGACTCCTCCTTCACTCCTGTCTGGGCCTAGAGAGAGAGACAGAGACAGAGACACAGAGAGAGAGAGAGAGAGAGAGAGAGAGAGAGAGAGAGAGAGAGAGAGAGAGAGAGAGAGAGGTTTTAGCATAAAGAGATTTTTCTTCCCTATAATAAAACTCAGAGATGTTTTTCTTTTTATGCTAATGAATGGAAATGCCTTTTCTGAAATGTAACAAAAACACCCATTCCGCCTTAATTATCTTAAGGAGCGTTAAAAAGCCATGAACGTTGTGTGTGTGTGTGTCACAGCTCTGTGTTAACACAGACACACACACTGGTTAACAACACTAGAGTGAAATCACTGGGGGGGAAACATAAATGAAACACAAAAACAAAAGAAAACTTGTCTAATTACAGCTGTGGGATCCCACAGGCCTGCCCTAACGAACAGCGTCTTCCACGTCAGGGGATTCCTATGGCACTGTTTACTTACAAGCCGAGATGTGCATGCATGGATACTCCCCCCCCCCCCCCCCCACACACACACGTGTTTGCATACAGGTATGCAAACACATATACAGGCACACACAGACACACACACACACAGACACACACACAAAAGGAGAATAAAGTCAGCCACAATCACACACCCTCAACTCACACATCCACTTCCACTGCAGGGTACGTGCTCTCCCACTCCAGCCCCCTCTCTGCAGCGTGTCCAGAGCCAGGAGGCGGACCACGGCGGCCTCCTCTCCTCTCCCTCTGCTCAGAGACCAGCACCCTGCTACATGTCACGTTCCAGCCAGCCTCGGCATAATCCGCACAGACAGCTTGATGGATTCTGTATGACTTCACAGTTCTGACCGGAATGACCCTTTTATGAGTCAGAGCTCGGGACAAAAGGGAGCAGGAGGTTGAGAAACCTTGACGACGGGTAGAAAACACACACACACACACTCCCCCTACCTCAGGCCCCTCCCCCCGGAGGACTGAGGGATGCGTGGCTTTTTACTGGAAAGAGCTTTTAGATCCGACGGCGAACCAGCATGAAGCATGCAACAATATGGGAAATCTTGAGGGCATGTTGAAATAGTCTGTGTGTGTACACATAGTTGTTGTATCCATGTTTATGTACAGGCAGACAGACACTTGGTGATACCCTTTGTCTCTTCATCAGGCTGAGAGCTGCCTTTATAGGTTCTGGCCTCTGTTAAATAGCTTCTTCTTATTGATCGTCAGCAAAGTACTCCCCAAACACCCTGCCATGGCTGGCTGGACACACTATCTCTCTCTCTCCCTCTCTCCCTCCCTCCCTCTCTCTCTCTCTCTCTCTCTCTCTCTCTCTCTCTCTCACACACACACACACACACACACACACACAAGGGGGTTACTGTGGTAAAAATCTGGGGCACAGAACGCCAGTTCAAGGGGCGTGTTTATATTAGGCAAAGAGCTTTAACTGCGTCTTTAAAAACCACACGGGAGCTGTTGTTTTTGATTCCTACCCCGAGATCTCCGCCCGCTTCTCCCTGGTCCCTGCCTCCATGCAGGGAGAGAGAGCCAGCTACAGGACGCCTTCACTCCCACTTCACACTCCAGATGCTCTTTATGGTATCATGTACCGGACTGACAGGACCCCTTCTGTAAACATCCGCATGCAAACATCCACATTCGCTCCACCATGGGATATGCATGTGCATGGTAAACATGAACGGTCATCTGATCTTGCCCTGAGCAGCGTATTGATTTACAGTAGCCACAGGCTTCGCATCGGAGAGGAGCAGGCCAGCGAGCCTAGGAAACAGAACACAGGCTGGAAAATGGGTCAACATCAGCGTCCAACCATCTGGCCTGGACAACAGTCAGCTCTTCTGACATGTAAGTCTCGCTAACTGACCTTCCTGTAAGAACAACAGGTTTTTTTAGGGCTGCAGCCAATTGTTGAACCTAACTGTGCATCTGGTGTTGCATGCGTCATCGTGGTTCCTCACTGTCCAGCTCCCTGTACGTGTTTAGCTGACACCCAGGAAAGCGTGAATGTAGTTCTCAAATATAGTTCTCTTAAAAACATACGTTTTTTTTTTTTTTTGGATTCGAGTTTGTTTGAGGTGAAGTGTTGTCATCACATCCTGTGAAACCAGAACAGGAAGTGGAGACAGAGAGAAAGTAGAAGATGGCGAAGTCTGCGTGTGCCGACTGAAGGAGCTCATCTCCTGAGGAAGAGAGTTGGGTTGGGTTGGGAGTCAGGTGGCTGAGCGGTTAGGGAATCGGGCTAGTAAACAGAATGTTGCCGGTTCGATTCCCTGCTGTGTAAAAAATGACATTGAAAAAAACCTTCACATGAACAGGAGACCAAGGTAATTGGGAACCCATATAATCCTATAAGCATGAGGAGGACCAAACACGCAGGGTCTTCCTCTGACATGCACCCTGCACGCACACACACACACACACACACACACACACACACACACACACACACACACACACACACACACACAGAGAGCGGAGCCTCTCAGATACATTGGGAATCAAGGTCTGACTGAATGCTCACATAATGTACCATGAAAACTGCACACGCAACAAAGCTGTGCAGAGCTGCTGACATGCACTCTACACACACACACACACACACACGTTCATACACCCACCTACCCTCATACATACCGCCGAGCACGTACACACATATTTATAACACACACGCCATCCCTTTCCATCTCTCTCTCTCACGTGTGTGATGTATGTGTCCTGTATGATGAATCGGACACAGAAGGTCGTTAGAGGAGGAGGAGGAGGAGTGCGCTGGCCAGCGAGCAGCGGAGTGGTGCCCTTGGTACGTCAGGCTGCTGACGGTTCTAATGGATCTCTGACACACTGGGAAAGAACAAGAGTCTCGCGCACACACACACACACACAGGCGGGCCTCTTTCGATCCGCGGGCACACAGAAGGCCCGATGGTTTAATGGCCCCCGGCCTCGTTCGCGGTTAAGCCGGGAAAGAAATAGCCTCGCTTCGTCTTTTAAAAGAAGCTTCTAACACACAGCCTTCTGACCTTTGTTTCTATAGGTACGACTGAGCCGCTCCTCGAGGCCTGCGTCTATAGGGCTGGGAATGTTTCAGTGTGGTCCACTTCCAGTCGCTCTTAAGAAGAGTCCTTGGAAGTGGGTTGGGGGTGGGGGGGGGGGGGGTGGGGGTGGGGGAGGTTGTGTTGTAGCGCAGGCGATCGCTTACGGAAAATAACAAACGGTCACTTCTATTCCCCTTTGCTCTCCAGCGGAGGCTGGAAAGTGAGCGGGGCGAACGGCGGGTCGCAGGAGCGCTGCAGCGAGAGAGAGAGAGAGTGACGCCAACAGGACCTGACAGCCGATGGTGAATTCATAATCGAACAGAACCACTGGTGGCGAGTGGGGTTAGGACGGGCTGCACTCACACACACACACTCACACACAAGCACGCACGAACACGCTCGCACGCTGACGGAGACAGGGTCGGTGAGTAGGGGAAACCAACAAGGACTGCTGTCCAGGCCAACAATCTGAATAAACCCCACAACAGTCAACAATAACAACAACTCTGCAACAACACTGCTAATGCTGCAGAGGTCAAAGGAATTAGCAATACGGCTACTATAGGTCAAAGGAATTAAAGCGGCAGTGGTTCATATAATGAGCCTGAACATAATGCTAGCAGAGTTCCATGGTATTAGCCACCGTGTGCTGTGCATGGTAATAAAGGTAACATTGTAGCCTAGATACTGTTCAAATACACAGGATCCTTAAGGCTCCAGGCAACAGAAAGCTGATTATAATGACTTAGCCCTAAGACTAGACCCTCGGGTGCAGACTGTTCTGTACGAAATGTTACCGTGGAGAAGCCTGTTCTGGGTGTTACACAACGATGGGAAACACGGCGAAAGTCCAGTACAGCAGAGAAAGCAGGCCAATGAAAGAAATCCACCACCTGTTCAAATCCAGTGCATCATGGTTTTAATGAGCCAGGCACATGGCAGGGCCATGTCAGGACCATCCCCCCTCCGCTGTCCTCCACCAAGACTCTGGGCGAAGCTGCTGGCTGGAAGCACGTAGCAGCTTCAGAGAGGCGGCTCGTGGAGGAAGGCACAGACGAAGAAGCTACAGCGTATACAGGCCGGCTCACAGCGGGGGGGGGGGGCGGGCGCTTGAGCGCGATGCACTGAAACTTTAATGAGGGAAGGTGAGTGGGTGGAGGCAAGGAAATGCATATATCTCACAAGCCTTAGCGTGTGTGTGTGTGTGTGTGCCTGACTGCTTAGGCTTTCTACCGTATATAAAATCTTCCTGCGTGGGAGAAGAAAAGTGCACGTGTGTTGGTGTGTGGGTCGACGTCCCCACTCTTGCGTATCATTGACGGTGTCACCAGAGGGACACCTTTCCAGTGTATTAACCAGCCACATGGCTGAAGTAGCTGAGGGGGCCAACCCGCAGAGAATAGACTTTGGACACAGAGAGGGGGTGGCTGACAGCAGCATGGAAGGGAGCGTGGGGATGTGTAAAGGCCTGCTTAGGCCGCTGCAGCCAGGCTGGTCAAGGGAGTAGGGAGAGTGGGCTATAGTACACAGATGTAGCCAGTCTCGTAGCTAACAGTGATGTGGAGAAGCTAGGCTACGCTAGGGAAGTGGGTGACAGGGGGGGAAAAAGGAGGCTTTATTTTCTCAATGACAGTCACTGGCGGTTTGGGGCGAGGGAATGAGAGACGCTAAGTGCACATTCAGGGCAGTGAGAATCCTGGTGGTTTTGCCCAGGCGCCCTGCAGGGGGACTCCACTTGTCAGCAGAGAAGACTCTGTGACATTTCTGCTCCCGTCGAAAAGGTCAGCCTTTAATTATCTCAAATGCCAGCGAGCATGCACCTGCAAAAAATAGGCCCAGAGATGATCTGCGTGTGTGAGTGAGTGTGTGTGTGTGAGTGTGTGTGTGTGTGTGTGAGTGTGTGTGTGTGTGTGTGTGAGTGTGTGTGTGTGTGTGTTGGGAGAGGTAGCTGAGTTCTCACTGCCTTCCAGATACACAAACTGACCACTGCTGCCTGCTCAGCACTAGACCATCTGTCATGTCTCTCTCTCTCACACACACACACACACACACACAAACACACACACACAGCATTGATATCAGTGTCAGATCATCAAATAAACCATTTCCAGAATCTCCTTCTATTCCAAGAATCACCAGACCACAACAAACATAAAATGATTGACGCATCAATGACAGAAAGACAGGCAGGGTCACACATGAATCCAAGGCAATCCCATTTAGCTGTATAGGCCAGCTGTCCTCTTCTATACGGTTTGAGTGTGTTGCCGTTCTTTTCCATCTATGAACATATTCTATAACATTCTATTTTGGAAATATGTCTTGAAGTTGTTGATGTACACGCAGCAATTTCCTGTGTAAGTGGAATGCGGCAGAATATGACTGCATGTGGTGTTTACGTTTCAGCCACACATTGATATCCTGCTGCAGGGGTCTGTATTTGCAGGCAGGGGATACGCTTACAGAACTCACAGGTCGCCATCGAAACAAGCGCGCCCACACTGCCTCGCACCCGCGAAAACACACCCACTACTCCCATTCACACACACATTCACACCTCTCGAAAGGCACACGCACACACACACACCTACGCACACACACAGTCACCTACTCACCTCCACACAGAGAGACAAAGGGCCATATATCATGCGTGTTCGGCGCTCCTTGTGTCTAGGTTTTTCCGCCATTTCTCTCTGGCTTTGAGAAAACATGTAGGGCTGGTCCCTCTGTTGACACAGCTGGCTCCATGGAAAGGATTGCTTAATATGAAATATGAAGAGAGCAGGGAGGTGAGAGGGAGAGGGGAGGTGAGAGGGAGGGGGGGGGGGGGGGGGAGACCGAATAGAGAGATAATGGACCAGCACAGAGAGAAAGCTTAAGGCTAAATGCACCATGGATAGAAGGAGGGGGGGGGGGGGGATATCTTGGGGAGAGACTAAAGACTAGAGTAAAAAAAAAGGTTGAGAGGAGAAGTGACCAATGGACTGTAGAACAGATTGAGAGACTTAGTGCGCCCGAAAAAAAAGTGAACTAAGCCACCGAGCAAAACAACCGAGCGAGGAGAAAAGAAAGAAAGAGAAAAATGCTCGGGAGACGGAGAAAAGATTGCGGGCTTCCTCGACACGTGTATGCCGTGCTCCATATGTGGGGGGGGAAAGAGCGACGCTCCGCGAGTGCTCAGTCCTCGTTAGCTAGGGGGGGGGGGTGCGCTCTTTACAGTCTAGCTCACCCCTTGGCGTTCTCGTCGCCCTTGATGTTTCCTCTCCCATCTGATGACATTCTATCTCTTGGCTCTTTGAGTTTCTTCTTTTGCACTAGACCCGTGGTCTGACGTTTCTCCATCTTTGCTTTTGGTGGCACGTGCTTATAGCATTCTGTACAGAGGGGGGGGGGGATTCTTCCAAAAAAGGATTGTCTCCTCTTCATCTGTCATAATTTTACGCATCCGCCTCTCAGCGTTAATCGAGGGGGGGGGGGGGAGGGATAGCCATATCTCTCGCGCTACTTTCGACTCTGGCCTCCTAGTTAGCACCTTCCCTCTTCTCTATTTGTATAAACACTACAGATTCTGTCCTCGTTGCGGAGCCGACCTTCTTTTCAACGTGTTCCTTTCAGGGGTGAGGAGAATATTTTCATGTGACTTTGCTTGTGAGTGAAGATCCCCATCGTAACGTTTAGCAGTGGCGTCCGTCATATATCCTTCTTTTGCTCGTGTTGATGTGTTGGTTTTCTAAAATGTTATAGA
>CM042856.1:13258517-13276087 GCA_023658055.1 Thaleichthys pacificus | reverse complement strand
GAGAGAAAGAGAGGGTGAGAGAGTGCAGAGAGAGGGAGGAGGACAGTGGGAGCAAGAGAGCAGAGCAGAGGAGAGAGGGAGAGAGAGAGTGAGCAAGCGGAGGAGAAATGGAGAGAGAGGAAGAGAGAGAGAGAGAGAGAGAGGAGAGAGAGAGAGAGAGAGAGAGAGAGAGAGAGAGAGAGAGAGAGAGAGGAGAGAGAGAGAGAGAGAGCCATGAAGAGCCCACAAGGGTCCTCTCCTCCTCCTCGCCCCACTTCTCTCCACTTCTCTTTCCTCTCGTTCGCTCCCTCTCTCCATCCTCACTCTCCTCTTGACCTCTTTACTTGACTCTGGTTTCTCCTCCTGCTCTCCTTCTATCACAGAGCGGATTCAGAGTGCTTGTTTGGGACGTTCTGATATGGTTGTTTAAATCCTTTATACACGCCAATGACGAGTTGATTGAATAATACAGATTTTAAATAAAAAGGCTTGCTTCCCAAACGGGATTGCTGACAGTACAGCTACGGAAGTTGAAATGGAGGTTTTAGTTTGAGATATTTAACAGTTGTTTGGAGTCCGTCTCAGTGTGTCCATATCACTAAGACTGTGCAGGGTCACTTGTTTTCTGGTTAGATTTTAAGTATGTGTGATACCTTACCCTCTGTTGATATTGCCACCACACACACAAAAACTATTCATTTGTATTCCTTGTCTATGAAGACACCAGTATGAGGCATACATATTTATTGCGGTCTGCAGTTGACACCTGCGATGCTTCGTCAATAAGCGAGCCGTGAATATATAGGGACTGGCCCCTGACCCTGCATGTCTGATGATCAGACAACTGGCCCCTGAACCTGCATGTCTGATGATCAGACAACTTACACCATTACTGCTGCAGCCCACCGGCATCTATCACACGCCAGCAAACGTCAATGTCTCGCGCCTGTCCCAAAACTCTGAAAAAGACCTGTGTTAGAGAGAGGGAAATAAAAGGCAATCAATGTGTGGCACGGTGAGAGAGGGTTGGGAAGGGGGCTGGAGGAAGGAGGATAGGAGGGGGTCATGGAGGGGGCGGGCGCGAGGACAGGGAGGGGGTGGGCGAGGGGGTATCGGTTATGGAGGTAGGGAGGGGGGTGGGAGGGTCGGGAGGGGGCAGGGAGGGGGGTAGGGAGGGTAGAGATGGGACAGGGAGGGCATGGAGGGGGCAGGGACGGGGCATGATGTGTAGTGAGGGGACAGGGAGGGGGTGGGGAGGGGGGTGAGGAGGGTAGGGAGGGGGGCAGGGAGGGGGCAGGGAGGGGGCAGGGAGGGCGCTAGGGGAGGCAGCAGGAGGCGGCAGGGAGGGGGCAGGGAGGGGCACGGGCAGGGAGGGGGCAGGGAGGGGCGCAGGGAGGGGGCAGGGAGGGGCGCAGGGAGGGGGCAGGGAGGGGGCAGGGCAGGGAGGGCGCACTCTCCACAAGGCTGTATGTTTGATATCCTTCCCCTTCCAGCTCCTGACTATCAATTAGGAGGGAAATAGGGTCTTGGTGATTGTTGTCATGGTGCGCAGGGCTGCAGTCCAATTAGGTACTCAAGCACTAATGTGCTAATATGTTACATAATCGCTGTTGGAGGCTATTTCTTTTCTCCCTTTTTAAATGCCACGCTGTTCCTTTAAAGTGACTAATTCTGTGCCATTAACACCATCTCATCAAGGGGGTATAATATAGATTAAATGTATAGTATTTATTATACTTGATTTGATTGACCTTATAGTTCCTGTAATTTTCATCATCGCTGATTACAAGAAAATTAAAAAGTGAACCCAACATCACTGCAGTTTTCACCATGGTGCTTGGTGTTTTGAAATGCGTTATTTTTCATCAGCGTTCTATATTTGAAAATGTCAGGGATGATGTTGAGAGACTGTGAACGCTAACAGAGAGGGAGAGAGAGAGAAAGGGAAAGAGAGAGAGAGATAGAGGAGAGCAAGGAAACTACCATGAGAGAAAGACAGAGGGCAAAACTGAGTGATGAGAAGCTGGAAATTACAGTGACAGCAGAGCAAGGAATGTGTGTTTAAAGCGAGAGAAGAATCCGGAAGGGGAGGGATGAGGAAGAGGAAAGGAGAGGAAGAGGGGGGAAGAGGGGGGGGGAGAGATAGAAAGATAGAGGGAGAGAGAGGGAGAGAGAACGAGGGAGACAGAGAGAGAGAGAGAGAGAGAGAGAGAGAGAGAGAGAGAGAGAGAGAGAAAGTGCTGCCTGGAAAGACGATTAGTATTCATGCGGCGTTGAGCTCCAGAGAGGATTAATGGACTCTGATGCCTAATATCCTGGAGAACAATTAATTTGCCCACAGTTTTGTCATGGTTGAAAGTCAAATGCTGGAACAGATCGATGCTCACAGCCGCCAGTGGATTCACGGCAGCCCCTTCTGCCGGGCGCAGAATTTTAATTTCATCATCATCATTTTCCCCGGCTGCCACCCTCGACGAAGCTGTCCCTGACATGGCTGAGAGGACCACCGCATCCCGACAGGCTCACACACACACACACACCCCTAACACACACCCCTAACACACACACACACACCCCTAACACACACCCCTAACACACACACACACACCCCTAACACACACCCCTAACACACACACACACACCCCTAACACACACACACACACCCCTAACACACACCCCTAACACACACACACACACCCCTAACACACACCCCTAACACACACACACACACCCCTAACACACACCCCTAACACACACACCCCTAACACACACCCCTAACACACACACACATACTCTCTCTCTCTCTCTCCCTCTCTCTCTCTCTCTCTCTCTCTCTCTCTCTGTCTTTACAGTCCTCTTGCTTTCAGTCTCTGTCTCACACATACACTACACACATACAGTACACACATTCAAAACGTGCTTTTTCTTTCTCTAATATACACACTCACTTAGCATACACACACACAAACGGACACACACACACACAGGTTCAAACTACATGTGCAGACTGACAAAAATCGACATTCACACAAACACGCACACGTCCAGTCAGTGTGATACACATTTGCATCGATCAATAACCCAGACAGCACCGACCGAGCAGCAGATATCTCTCCATCCCTAACAGCCCGGGTATCCAGACACTAGCTCCACATACAGTACATCACCCACACAGCTAAACATCCACCTGTACATCCACCTTTATCTTCACCTACAGTACATCACCCACACAGCTAAACATCCACCTGTACATCCACCTTTATCTTCACCTACAGTACGTCACACACTATGTCTTCATCTCAGTCTTCACCTATATCTTCAACTGTATCACCTGTACTAGGAATGTATCTGCAGTCAGTCTTCACCTATATCTTCAACTGTACTGGATCTTTACCCTTAGAACTTCACCTGTAGTACGAACTCTATACTCATATAACAAAGAGCAAAAACGAGAATCAGACCACATTGACAAGTTCAAAGTAACGAACGTATTAAGACGGAAATCTCTCCTAACCCACGAAGAAGAACAATAAAAAACGGGATTTTCTCCAGGACTGAGTCTGTGCGCTAATAAACATCAGCAACGCGATCACACGCGGATTTCGCCGCCGGCAACGCAGCGCTTGTCGCCACGCGTCGCGGCTCCAGTCGTCGGAGACGGTAAATATTTCATCAGGGATGCAGATGTGTCAATTAAAGATAGACAGAGAAGCATCCAGATCCTCTCGTCTGGCTCGATCACTTCCTGTGTGTGTGTCTCTCCTGCGCAGCGCTTAAGGATCTTCTCATTAGCACATTAATGCAACACAAATGAGATACACGTTAGAGACCCGGGGAGTCTGGAGGGAGAAATAAAGATGTGTGTTTAGAGCATGAGCCAAGGCCGCTACAGCCCACGGCACGCGGACTGTTCTAGAACCGTGTTCTAGAACCGTGTTCTAGAACCGTGTTCTAGAACCATGTGAGGTGATGTTTGAGAATCTGGAACGTCAAAACGAAAACAAACGAGGATGACATATTTCGATGGGGCCTCAGGAAGTCCTCTCCCCCCAAAATAAGATTCCCCCAGTTCCACGGCTTTTTACGCAGTGGCACCCAAGGGGGGGGGAGAAGTGTAGACATCATTTTATGAATTATTAAAGGTCCTGGCGCTAATTTATTTAATGAATTAAGAGGATTCCAATGGGGGGTATTTCAATAATGGACCACTGTTAGTAGTGTTTTAATAAGGACGGCATACACTGATTGGGTAATTACATTTCATCTCTCCCCAAGCTGCCGCCTGGGTGACAAGAAGGAGGGTGACTTAGGGTGACACACACACACACACACACACACACACACACACACACACAGGAACACACACACACACACACAGGAACACACACA
Source organism: Thaleichthys pacificus (assembly GCA_023658055.1). NCBI lineage: Eukaryota > Metazoa > Chordata > Actinopteri > Osmeriformes > Osmeridae > Thaleichthys > Thaleichthys pacificus. The sequence continues at coordinate 13,271,719 of CM042856.1, read as the reverse complement.
CACACACGCACACATACTGGTAATTGTACCTATGTGAGGACCTTGACTCAGACCCCATGAAGTGAGAGCCACCCTATCTGGAGGAGCAGGGAGCCTGCAAAAATATATTTCAGCACCAGGTGGCTCTCACGAGGCCAGAAGTCACCTCAAAATCACGAAACACTCATAAAAAAAAAATATTTTCACAGGCCCGTGGGAGTGAGGACCACTTGGTTACTACTCGGTTACTAGGCCGATTTTAGATCACATGACTTTTTTTTTTTTTTTATCCGCCGGATCTCCATTTTTAATTTATGCCGCTCAAACAGGACTATGGCTTTTACTTAGTTGCCGACAAACCAATTTGCATGAGTTTAAATTAAACTGTTTAATGTAAAAGCAGATTGTGGTGTATGAGTTTTAATTGACTTCTTTTGATAATGTATTTGAACTACCGAACTATTACACATGCGTTAGCAATTTTGACATGAAATTATTTAACCTAGGTCACGTACACGCACACATATTATTTCAACAACGCAGAATGCAAATGTATTTATCTGCTTATATAATGAAGCAGATTAATACCGTTAAGTCACTCACAAAATAAAATACTGAGCACTTTTGAGGGCTAGAATGACATGTTTGCCTATCAAATGTCACACAGACCTTTCGCAGTTCAGACAGAGCCACCAACGCAACAACCTTGTTTCCGTTCATCATACAAAATCACAAAGAAATAATACATGTACAGCGCACTGAAAAGGATGACTCACTAATACGACAGGTCCATTTCTTATGTTGGCAAACGTATTTAATACCTCGCTGTTTACGTCTTGTAGAAGGCTAAACCGCAACAACAACAAATCTACAGTACACTATTCATAACACCTGACGAGTTGGCTAGCACAATGGATCTAGTTATCTAGCTTATAGCATCCTATATGTTTTTACATTATTTTGTAAACCTGGTTTATTCTAGTGGGGAGCATTGCTCCACCTGTCCCGAATAGAGTACTATTTTAGGTAAATCAAGTATGATTTTTGGTGATGTTGGTGCAAACACAGTAGTTAAAGATAGACAAGTATTGCCAAGTTTTAGGCATACATATGCATCCAGACCCCCCAGCACTACAGCCTGACTGCTGTTTGAAAATTCTAGGCATTGAAATACCCTAACCATCCTAGCAAACATTCTTGCTGGAAAACTCACCACCAGCTTCCACCTAGATGACCGACATGCCCTGTGGATAATGGACTTTATCAACTGGTTAGTGCTGGTCAACACCTTCTTTGACCTCCAACACACTTGAATCAGACAGTTCAGAGATCCCAAGGAATCTTAAGGCATGCCACGTGTTCAGTCTTTCCTTGTCAATATGTATAAAATATGTATAAAGAAAGGTGACCGTTTCAGTTGACAATCTTTATTAGAACTCCAACTTATGTCATACCTCTATGTCCAAAGCTTGGATGAACAAAGGGGACATCATGACATTTAACGAGCAAAAGTAGTTGGATCAGTAGTCAACATTTAAAACAAAACAATGCGGACCCCAATGCTCCCCATCCCCTTACTAACCCCTCTTTAGCCCCTAACTAACATTGTTAGCTTAAACTAAACATCTAAGTTAAAGGATGAGGGTGGTTAGTTAGGTCAGTGGTTCCCAACCCTGGTCCTCAGGGCATCCCTGTCCTGCATGTTTTAGATGTTTCCCTGCTCCAACACACCTGATTCAAATGAATGGGTCGTTATCCAGCTCTGCAGAAGCCTGCTTTTGACCATTAATTTGAATCAGGTGTGTTGGAGCAGGGAAACATCTAAAACATGCAGGACAGGGATGCCCTGAGGACCAGGGTTGGGAACCACTGACCTAACTAACCACCCTCATCCTTTAACTCTAACAATCTTATTTCTTGTCTTTTAATCCTGCTTCATCACGAGCCATTTTTTTCTTCATGCTTTGAATAGAATTGTGAAGGTAATTTTTTACATCTTTCCAAGATCTTCTGTGGAGGGTAGGCTCTTTATTGAGGCATGCCATGCACTCAGTCTTCCCTGGTACTCTATAGAACTCCAACTTATGTCATACCTCTATGTCCAAAGCTTGGATGAACAAGGGGGACATCATGACATTTAACGAGCAAAAGTAGTTGGATCAGTAGTCAACATTTAAAACAAAACAATGCGGACCCAATGCTCCCCATCCCCTTACTAACCCCTCTTTAGCCCCTAACTAACATTGTTAGCTTAAACTAAACATCTAAGTTAAAGGATGAGGGTGGTTAGTTAGATCAGTGGTTCCCAACCCTGGTCCTCAGGGCATCCCTGTCCTGCATGTTTTAGATGTTTCCCTGCTCCAACACACCTGATTCAAATGAATGGGTCGTTATCCAGCTTTGCAGAAGCCTGCTTTTGACCATTAATTTGAATCAGGTGTGTTGGAGCAGGGAAACATCTAAAACATGCAGGACAGGGATGCCCTGAGGACCTGGGTTGGGAACCACTGACCTAACTAACCACCCTCATCCTTTAACTCTAACCATCTTATTTCTTGTCTTTTAATCCTGCTTCATCACGAGCCATTTTTTTCTTCATGCTTTGAATAGAATTGTGAAGGTAATTTTTTACATCTTTCCAAGATCTTCTGTGGAGGGTAGGCTCTTTATTGAGGCATGCCATGCACTCAGTCTTCCCTGGTACTCTTTGTAAAGTTATGTATTTCCCCAAGTGCTGAACAACTGCATCCCTTTCTTCTGGTCTCCAGGGCATCTTTTGACCTTTCACAGCTCCTACAAAAGGGACAACAAAAATGAATACAAAGTAAATTATTTAACTGTTTAATGGTGTGCTTAGCCCCTTTACAACTCTCACTATGGATGTCTCGAAATTGCCTCAAACTTACCAGGCTCTTCATTTGCAACAGTGCAAGAAGTTCTGGGTCCTTTCTTTGGTGGGACAGCACTCTTTGGAATCAGCTTACTCTCTGTGTCTGAAAAACATTCAAGCACACAATTATTTAACTGTTTAATGGTGTGCTTAGCCCCTTTACAACTCTCACTATGGATGTCTCGAAATTGCCTCAAACTTACCAGGCTCTTCATTTGCAACAGTGCAAGAAGTTCTGGGTCGTTTCTTTGGTGGGACAGCACTCTTTGGAATCAGCTTACTCTCTGTGTCTGAAAAACATTCAAGCACACACTTATTTAACTGTTTAATGGTGTGCTTAGCCCCTTTACAACTCTCACTATGGATGTCTCGAAATTGCCTCAAACTTACCAGGCTCTTCATTTGCAACAGTGCAAGAAGTTCTGGGTCGTTTCTTTGGTGGAACGGCAGTCTTTGTAATCAGCTTACTCTCTGTGTCTGAAACATTTAAGCACACAAACTAATGTTTTAATCAAAAAATAAAGACAGCCATCTAAACAAATTTGATGGTCAATGTGCCAAGATTTCCAACAAATATGTATAATGGCATACCAGTATCATCATCTGCATCAAAATCCCAGGTGGGGGAGGAGCTGATGGTAAGAACTGTGAAACAAGCAAGATATGATATAAGTTATGGCACTATCATTCTCCCAATTTTGACTGCATACAATCCCACAAGCCAATGTATTATGCTCCAACATCTGTAGTTACAGGTTGGTTAACCTTGTAGCCTCAGAGGATCATGGCTTACCTTTCTCGTTACTGTCTGAGGTACTGTCTGGAATACTGTCTTCTTCTTCTCGTCTCTGAAGAACCCTGCTTTCTGTGTCTGAAAAATTTAATTTGTTTAGTAAACCAATTAACTAATTCATTAGTATAAGGGAAAATATAGCAAGTTTACACACCAGTTATGTTGACAGATTTCATCAAGAGACTTTCCCTTGTATGTGTGTGTCCCCTGCTCAATGGCCATCAGTACTCTGCTCATTTTGGCAAGTTGAAGAGTGTTTTCGGTCATGCGGTAGTACTCTCGATGGACACGTATGTCATGGCCCATGAACTTTGCAACCTGGTCCATTTCATTGTCTTTTAAATTCATAATCTGGCAAAGTGTAGCAACATGTTTTCTCAGTTTGGTGAACCTGAGTCTCTCTGGATGAGCCGCTTCGCAAGCATCTGCAAACTTGCGCAGGCAGTCTGCGCCTCTGATAGGAGTCATTGCCTCGACTCTGGCAAACACATAAGGGTTGTCTTCCGGCACACCAACGTCAGATCGATACTTGATAAGCAAGTCAAGTGATGCAGTCACTCTTTTGGTGAGGAGGACAGGTACTTTGCGACCTCTTTTCCCCCTTATCTCCAGCCGTGTGAACTGTTCACTTAGTTCTTGCTCTAACTTTGAGAGGCTCTGGTAGACATCAGCATTAAGTGGAGCCCTGTTTCTGTTCTGATAGGTCTGCATCAGTAACTTTGATGCCTCCCCTTCACGTCTCCGATTGAAGAGTATAACCTGTGCAAGCAGACTCTCACATAGAACCTTCCAAGCTGTTGGACTAGGTGCCTCAGACAGTTGTTCTATAGAGTTCTCTTCTAAAGCCTTGAGGTGTTTTTGGAGTAGGACTACATCTTCTGTCAGCGGAATCATGTCATCTTTGTTCCATTTCTTCTCTTCTAGGTTAGTCCTGGCACGTTTGGAGACATACACTTTCCAGTACGTATCGATCAGCTTGATGAAGTTTGCTGCATCCTTTTCAGACGCAGAATCTTCCTGCTGCACACTTTCACCCACAATTATTTCAGCCACCCTCTTCAATGAATATCCCAGCTTGCAGGCCAGTGATGGAATATCGAAACTCCTCTTTTGTTTTAAATATCCACAAACGTTTAGGGCTGCTGATACAGCCAACTTGAATCTAGCTGGAACACAGACCTCCCTTAGAGTTTTTACACTTGGATCAATTCTTTTAACAGCAAGGATGAATCTACCCAACTCCCTCATTTTTTGAGCACAGTAGCCAAGTTGACTTTCCTCGTGCGTGTCATACATGAGTTCTGCATATGTACAGATCAAGGGGTCCGACTTCAACTCCATCGAGACCGCATCAATTCGCATTTTGTCCGTAACCCTTCTGCTTTCTTCGGAAGCATGACTTGCGTTCGGAATGAGGCAGGTTGCTGAAGCTTGTACTCTCTGCCTTTTGGAAGACTTTGCTTCTGGTCTTAATTTACATTTGTTCTGGTGCTTCCAAAGGTCCTTTTTAACAAATAAAGCTAAACAGTATTTGCATGGCAAGTACTTGCTTGGTGATACATCATGTGTGGGCTGCCTCCATGTTACAAGCTCTCCATCACGTCGTTTAAGTACTTCTATATTGTGGTGATAGTCACCTTTATTTCTGATTTTTTCAAGCAAAGCTAGACGTTGTTTGGAGCCTTTTGAGAAACTGATTGCGCGACTTACTTCTAGTTCCTTATTGTGTTTCCTTTCAAGGTGCCTTGCTATTTTGCTTTGAGGCTTAGAGCAGTAGATACAGTAATGTTTTTTGTCCCATTTTCTTCTTCCCCCTACTTTACTGCACTTTTTTACATATAATAATGACTCACCATTATCCACAGTCACTCCCATGTCACCGAGTTCCATGGGAGTGACTGGAGCCGATTTTAGTGGGGATGCACATGCATCAGACAGGCTTCCCTCTGGCTGTTTTGAGGCTGCGGCTGGCTGCTTTACGGCGCTGGATGGCTGCTTTACGGCGCTGGATGGCTTCTTTACGGCGCTGGATGGCTTCTTTGAGGCGCTGGATGGCTGCTTTACGGCGCTGGATGGCTTCTTTACGGCGCTGGATGGCTTCTTTGAGGCGCTGGATGGCTTCTTTGAGGCGCTGGCTGGCTGTTTTGAGGCGCTGGCTGGCTTCTTTGAGGCGCAGGCTGGCTGTTTTGAGGCGCAGGCTGGCTGTTTTGAGGCGCAGGCAAGCTTTTTTAAAGGGGATGCACATGAGTCCTCCGAAGTGCTTTCCTCAGGCAAATATTCTGAGGCACTGCAGTCCGTGTTACTCTCTACATACTTAGGGTCCTTTAAAAAATAAAAACACAAATTATGTTATATATATATATATATATACACACACAAAGCACAATATATGTTATTATATTGGTATATTATATGACTGTATTACAGTTAACCTCTTGTCACTTGGCAGGTGCATGCTTTGCCCTATCTACTTTCTCTCAACTTGACTGAGTTAGATTTAAGTAGGGATTGAGAGGGATGTAATGGAGGTTTTGTGTGGATCTAAAATATATAGCCTACAGAAAACAATGGTTACCTTTTCTCGGGTTTTCCTTGACTCCATGACCTATTCAAAACGAAATGAACAGTTAAACTTCATACGTAGCATCTGAAATAACAAATGGATCAATTTTAAGACGAGTTTATGGTACACACACACGCTCTGGATAAGAGCGCCTGCTAACGTTAAATGATCCAATGTAGCCTAATCACTGAGTGGCTATCAAGATGGCCTAACGTGCGTCATGTGCGGCCTTTAATAAAGCTCGAATCACGGCGCATGAAGGATGCATTTTAGACAAATTATATAAATATAAATATCATCATTTATATTCTCAGCATTTGTTGCTATACATTTAACCAAACCAAATACTACAATATTATTAGCGTGACTGCTAGCATTGGTTTTAGGAAAACTCCACGTGCGTCATTGCTGTTTTATCTTTTCTCCTAAATACTTTGCTAACATGCATCGTTGGAAAGTTACATTTATACTACATACATACTGAAATAACAAACGGATACATTTTCAGACGAGTTTACGGAGAGCACACGCTCTGGATAAGAGCGCCTGCTAAATGATCCAATGTAGCCTAATCACCGAGTGGCTATCAAGATGGCCTAACGTGCATCATGTGCGGCCTTTACTTAAGCTCGAATCACGGCGCATAAAGGATGCATTTTAGACAAATTCTATAAATAAATGTAAATATCATCATTTATACACTCAGCATTTGTTGCTATACATTGAACCAAACCAAATACTACAATATTATTAGCGTGACTGCTAGCAGTGGTTTTAGGAAAACTCCACGTGCGTCATCGCTGTTTGATCTTTTCTCCTAAATACTTTGTTATAATGCATCTTTGGAAAGTTACATTTTTTCATCCATTGGAATAATCTTTGGTAAATGTGGATTTTAATCACACTCATTCGAATTTAATATTTTTTTTTACAAGCAATCAACTTTTTATCAAGCATCAGCCTACTCTAACTTACCGGTATCGGAGCTTGAGTCTGAATGGCAGAAGCAACGCTGTTATGGAGAATTTATAGATTTTTCTACTGCATATTCATGAGGCCAATAGTAGTTGCTAATATTTGTATTCAATAAATACATTTTAATAAAAACGTGCTTACCTTTTTGAGTAATTTCTGTGTAGATTCTTGATCCGTAGTACGGTTCATGTACTTGTAATTTTGGAAATTTATTTCACAGTTAGCGTGATGCAAACGAAGTTGATGCAGTCGCCAATGGAAAGTATCCATGTTGATCCAGAAACACGTTGCCAAACACTGCTTATTTAAATATCTAGATGCATAAATGTACGTGGACATGTGTTCGTGCCCTAGTAGAACAGTTACCCCTAACTAAATGTCTTTAAGATGAATACATGTTCTGATAAAATGTTATAAATATTTTATAGAACATCAGATTTGAGAACGTTATTTCGATTTGCTTGCCAATATCAGGTGATTGGTAGTGGATTAATGAGTGCTTCTCAACTGCCTTTTTGTGTTTATGTTGGTGCTTCTCAAATACCATTTGTAATTACATATAATATGAAACTGACCATGTAAAATGTCCATTAAGAGTCAAGAGAAATGTTAGCTAGAAAAGAGAATACAGTACATACAGTAGATAAGGAATTTGGTGTAATACAATATCCTCAAACACCTGTCTTCATTCAAGGAATAAATCACAGTTATTATGTGGCTGAGGGAGCAATCAGACAGGGAGTTATGTAGTCAGACATTCAGGTAATCAAGAGTCCAGAGCAGTCAGGTGGTCATATCTGACCTGGAAGGTGAGGGGACAGAACGCCTTGTATAGCTAGTACAAAGACGGTCAGGCTTCCGCACTTGATAGAACAATAAGAAATATGTTATGTCCTCGAGGTGTGTAGGTGGGCAAATTGCAGCCGATCACTTTCTCAGCAGTGCGGATGATACGCTGCAGTCTGCTCTTGTCCTTGGCAGTGGCAGCAGCGTACCAGATGGTGATGGAGGAGGTGAGGATGGACTCAATGATGGCTGTGTAGAAGTACACCATCATTGTCTTTGGCAGGTTGAATTTCTTCAGCTGCCGCAGGAATTACAAGAGCAGACTGCAGCGTATCAACCGAGCTGCTGAGAAGGTGATCGGCTGCAATGTGCCTACCCTCGAGGACCTACACACCTGGTGATAAATCTTGCCTAGGGCGCCAAATGTGCTAAGACCGGCACTGCCTGTGTGGTTCTATGTTGGCCTGTGTGGTTCTGTTCTGGCCTGTGTGGTTCTGTTCTGGCCTATGTGGCTGACTGTCCTGGCCTGTGTGGCTGACTGTCCTGGCCTGTGTGGTTCTGTTCTGGCCTGTGTGGCTGACTGTCCTGGCCTGTGTGGTTCTGTTCTGGCCTGTGTGGCTGACTGTCCTGGCCTGTGTGGATGACTGTCCTGGCCTGTGTGGTTCTGTCCTGGCCTGTGTGGTTCTGTTCTGCCCTGTGTGGTTCTGTACTGGCCTGTGTGGTTCTGTTCTGGCCTGTGTGGTTCTGTTCTGCCCTGTGTGGTTCTGTTCTGCCCTGTGTGGTTCTGTTCTGGCCTGCGTGGTTCTGTTCTGGCCTGTGTGGCTGACTGTACTGCCCTGCGTGGTTCTGTTCTGGCCTGTGTGGCTGACTGCTGGTGTGGACCTCCATCAAAACAACAATGGATCAGTATCTGCTACTCCCAAACCGGGCACACAGGTTAGACCAGGAGAGCACAGGACCACAGGTAACTGACTATTACAATCTTAGTATGTTGCATGGGCTGATTCACTTAACTATAAAGTAATTAAAACAAAATAATAATATATCTTAAAGTGACCAAAACGCGTTTTCCATCAACAATCCTTAAAACAGTTTTCCTCCCTAAATTGCCCTCTCTGATTTGAGTCCTCTGACTTACACACACCACTGACCACCTGTCATAAACCACTTGAACCAGCTATGCCACTCAGAACCTAGTGGGGGAGGGGTGAGTGAGTTGTGCTGTGCTGGAAGCCAAATGAAATGTATCAAACTGCACTTACCAACCTCTCCTAAGGCAACACAATATGCAGCCTTAGGTCTCCCAACTTTTATGACTGGCACAAATGTTTATCTGGTTATGTTAGGAGACTATTAAAAGTGGTTAATTAATCTATACCAAATACATTGCACGCAATTACATCATTGCATAGACTATGCAATGCAAAGTGTGGCTGAATATCAGATAAAAAGTTTTGTCATAAATCTGGAAAATCTCACGAACAAGCTAAAAGTAGTATTATTTTAAAATAAATCCTAAATAGAATTTATTTACATATGTTAAAAAAATCTGAGTAAGCTTGATAAACCTCTGTCAAGATTTCAGATCGCATTCAGTGAGTGCAGAGCAGTGGGGGAGGGGTATCTGGATAAGAGCGTCTGCTAATTGACTAAATGTATCGTTTTCAAACTGTCACTTCACAACCACTCTCTCAAGGCCACACTATATGCAGACTTATGTCTCCCAACTTTTATGACTGGCACACAACTGTTTATCTGTTTATGTTAGGAGACTATTCAAAGTGTGCAATTAATTAATCTACCAAATAGATTTCATGCAATTACATAATTTCATAGACTATGCAATGCAAAGTTTGGCTGAATATCAGATAGAAATGTACAGTTTAGTCACTATTCTCTAAAATCTCATGGACAAGCAAAAGTAGTATTATTCAAAACCTTTTCCTTAATATGTACGTATAGAATTCATCAACATATGTAAAACAATCAGAGTGAGCATGATATATCTGTCAATAAGTCAGATCGCGAGTGCAGTGCATGGCAGAGGGGGTGGGGGAGGGGTGTCGTTTTCAAACTGCCACTTTCCCAACGGCGCTTCGTTCTTCGCGGAGAGATTGACAGGCAGAAGAAATTTGGGCAATAGTTGCTACAAGCATCTTATAATCGATCAAATGGTGTGGGAAAAGTCGAAACTTAGAAAGAGGGGAAATGCAAATGTGCGCACACATTGAATTATTTGACCTGATGCACATCATAATGAAACTAAAGCCGAATCCGGACATTTTCGCAAATTTAGAAATCTTGGCAATACGTTTTTTAATGGTCCCAAAATGAGGACTTAAAAATAGTTTTCAAAAATGTCAAGACAAATTCGCCATTGATTTTTATAACTTTGTTTGGCCTAGATTGTAACAAACATTGAACTAGCAGCCCTTTTACTTTTTTTGCCCAAGCTCAAATATAATATGTGAAACATTTAGTAACTGATATAGAAGTTAATCCAGGTCTATGTATTGCATTTGGGTTTCCCAAATGAAGCAAAAGCAGGTGGCCACATCCTTCCTCTCCCTTGGTCATGTGGTAAAACTTCTAGCCAATCAGAAAAATAGCCCTGATTCAGAAACCAATCAAAAAAGGGCTGCAACTCAATGGGAAAATCCGAATGCAACACCAAGCCTGGCCTACAGGGGTGCACTAGAGCATAGAGCCTAAACACAGTTTTTGACGGCCTACCACATAGGTGAGGACTTTTGGTGATATTTGCAGAGATGAATGCCTATGGTCATAGGGTGTCAGTGTAAGAGTTTGAAGTGATTTGCTTGTGAGGACCAGCTAAAATGTCCTCACAAAGAAAAATGTCCTCACTATAAAGGTCTGTTGTCAGGTTGTGGTCCTCACAAGTATAGGATTACAAACACACACACACACACACACACACACACACACACACACACACACACAGGAACACACACACACACAAGAACACACAAACAATGCAGTGAAGATAAAGGGGAAGTTTCGGACATCTATGATTTTTTTTTTAAAGTATGTCAAAAAAGGTTTTGAAAGGTTGAAAAAATATTTTGAAAAAGATTCCCCCCAAAATGTTTTGAAAGGTTGAAAAAATGTAACATCTCCATCTCTTAAGCACCTTTACGGTTGAAAAGAAGCTAAATGACATGTGAAGGCGAGAGCAGGGTAAATCAAGCCTTTTTCAACATACTAATAAAACACACAGTAAGGCTTCGTTGTGAATTTTCTCCTAAATTTTCTTTGACATTTTTTTTAAAGAAAGAACACCAGTGATCCTGTTCCCTTGTCTTATGGCTCAACACATCAAAATGCTGTCAGAAAGAGAAGCAAAGAGGTGAGTCTCTAATGTATGACTCCAGCAGACCTGACTGGGCCAGTAATGGGTCTGGATTGCGATCAATAGTGACGCTCCTCGGGCCATTCGTGGGCGTAATGACTTTGGGTTTCTCAATAATTAAGATATTGTCACTGTGGTGACTGCTGGGTCAGTCAATCATTAACCCCATGTTAAATATGCCTTTGTTTTAATTGCTTTGCCTCAACTCTTTCTAAATGCTCAGGGATGAAATTAAAGAGACAGCAGCTCTTTGTAGGAACGTGCACAAGTGTGTGTGTGTGTGTGTGTGTGTGCTTGCTTATGCGTGTGTTCACTTTGTGTGTGCTAAAATAAATCTTAATTTGTACTGTTTGTAAACTTGATGCTTCACTAAGTTCTGAGGTTTTTATTTCCGGAAAAGCAAATTATTCTGTGGAGATTCCAATTGAGAAGGAAGTGGATTTTTTCCCCTCTCTTTAAACAATCAAAGGATAACCTACTCACAACACATCATTTGACTTTTATGTGGCTTTTTGAGAGGCAGTTGAAGTCTCTCATTGCCTAAATGTCAGCCACTGGGATGAACAAGGAGCCTGTGATGGTGGGGCTGGAGGAGGAGGAGCCTGTGATGGTGGGGCTGGAGGAGGAGGAGGTATCATCCCCTCCCTGACCCAGACACAGGCCTCTCGGCTGGGCAAGCATCCCTACCTCTACCCCCCCCCCCCCTCTCTCCCAGACATCCCTCCCATCCAACCCTGTCCCAGCTGGGCGATGAGAAACAATGGATTCCTATCCGGCGTGCTGCCTTTCCTTTCATTTTTTTTCTCCCTCCTCCTCCTTTCCTTTCTCCTCCTCCTCTCTCCTTTTCCACCGAGTCCTCTCTCTTCCCTCTCTGCCTTCCTCCACCTCGCTCGCCCATTGGCTGTGGGTAAATGGACTAAAGCATCACTCAATAGGGCAATGCTCTGCGTCAAGGCGACAGGGCTTGACCTTTCCTGGCGCAGGGAAACGCAATTCATATCGGCCCCGGACCAGATGCCCGCTAAACGCACATCTCATCCAATTTCCAGACGCTTGCAACACAAAAAAAGGGAAGTGGGAGAGAGGGGGAGGGTGGGGGTGGGGGGTGTCGAGGGTTTGGGAGTGAGAGAGGCTGGCGGGCAGGGATGTCCTGATGGATTTTAGATTGGTTTCTCAATTTCTCTTCACTCCAGAGAGGAGGAGAGGATGAGACAAAGGGGAAAAACAAACACATCAACAAATACACACACACACACACACACACACACACACAGCACACAAAGACAATAAGAAATAAAAACATTTGCCTAGGGTCAATAGATTACATAATTTCAATAGTAATGACTCAAATTGTGTTTCCTTCGATACGACTGTGTGCTATATGTTTCCTTTGATCTCAAGTAGATCGAGAAGTGAAAAGTTGCAGCGAGATGATTCAATAATTAATCCTATCACCCTCTTTCACTCACTCACCCTCTCTCTGTCGTTCCCTCCCTCTCTCTCTCGCTCTCTCTCTCTGTGTGTATCTCTCTCTCTCTCTGTATCTCTCTCTCTCTGTGTATCTCTCTCTCTCTCTCTGTGTGTGTATCTCTCTCATTCTTTCTCTCTCACCAAACAATGAAGCTGTTTCCTAGTGGTGCTGTGTGTCACCCCTTTCACCCACTGTCCCCGGGCTGAGAATGAAGACTTATCTCCCTCACAGAGCCACGGTCGGACATAACATCCTAGCCTGCCAGGTGAGCCTCACCCAGCAGCCCCCGAAACACCCAACAAAAAGGTGTCACACACTAAGCTTACAGTCCTTAGAGTTCTGAATCAAGACATGCATTCCTAGAGTTTGTTTACC
>CM042856.1:13251017-13253517 GCA_023658055.1 Thaleichthys pacificus | reverse complement strand
GAAAGGTGCTCGCTGGAAAAGGCTTCAGGAATGTGTTCAGACCAGGCCGCAGAACCGAAAATTGGACGCAATTATGGATTTCTTTTTGCCGTCTTTCGCAAACATTTTTGCAGTCTTCTGCAAACAAACCTAGAGATGTCACCAGCAGCTAACCCAATCATGTATTTTCATACAGAAATCAGCCAACAGTCTGTAACTAATTAACAGTCCCCACTCTGTGCTCTGTGTTCCAGCTACACATGGTTTCAGAAAGTGAAAAAAAGAATGAAAAAAAAAAATTTCATCTTGGCTTTCCCATATGCTCAGTCTCGATTTTTCCACACATATGTATTATAGCACTTTCGGTGTGTTTTTGTTCATTCAGAGAGGAATAGAGATAGGAGGAAAGGAAAAGCAGCGCAATACTATGACCATTTCCTGTTTCTGTAGAGTCAGGGTCTTGAGGGAGCAGAGGGAGAGAGGAGACCTGGCGAAACGACGTCTCCGCCGGGCCAAAACACACTGAGCAATGCAGAGAAGAATAACAAAACCTGCCTGGAGAGAAAATAGTTTTAAATAATCGGCACGTAGATGTTTGAAAGTACCATACGGACTTGCCAGTTGATGAAATAACGAGTCTGAATTTAGGCCATGTTGCTCAAGGTACTGTGTAGAACTATGTGTGTGCCTTTTTGTGTATTGGTGCTTGCGTGTGCGAATGCTGTTATATGATTTAGGAAGAAACCATTCACCAGTAAAGACTGGATTTAGCACTTCCTGATCTTCACAGTGGAGAAGCAACTGCTTCTAATTATATTTTAGTATCATTTTCAGAATACTCCTTACCGAGAAAACATTCTTTTAACATTGAGTCTTTTACACTGTGGTTTGAGCAATAAAAGCTCATGATATTCCACCACAATGACCGTGCCAAACAAAAAGACTTCAACAAAAACATTTAGAAAGTGAGCACGGTGGCATTTGGAGGGAGTGTAGAGAGATGGAGATGGTTCTGCTGATTAGAACGGCATGGTGTTCCCTATGGGTGGAACGTGGTGTTTGTTATTGGGGGCAGCCGTTTGTGTAATCACACTGAAGTGTTCTCAAGCCCCATCAAGCCTGTGGATCCACAGCAGAGATCCTCCAGCAGGCCAGGAGAACATCCGCGGTACCGAACTGCGGAGAACCGGTCGGTTTTCAGAACGTGGTTCAAATGGCTGGTCTCTCCTCGACGAAGCAGATCTCTGAGCATCAGGATGGGCGTAAATGATGTCCAGACTTGAGGGACGGGGGGTGAGGGTGAAACTTCCTCCTCCCCCCACACCCGCCACACCCCCTGCCTCTCCGCCCCCCCACCCCCTGCCTCTCCGCCCCCCCATCAGACCACAGAGGGATCCGACCTGCAGGGACTTGTGTTCTCCAGACGGGGACCTGGACACCTCCTGGCCGAGGGCTCAGTTAGCAAAATAAATATGGTTAAAGAGGAGGCAACCATCAGGGAGCCCCTAACCCCCTCCAGCCCACCCGGGAGAGGAGCCCTTCATCCCCCCGCTGGCCCTGCCCCCCGCCCTCCTCCCCGGCCCTCCTCCCCGGCCCTCCTCCCCGGCCCTCCTCCCCGGCCCTCCCTCCAGCCCTGCCAGCACGCTGCCCTCCTCACAGGCCCAGGCATTGAGGCCTAAAGAAAACAAACGGGGTCTGATTGTGAAAATAGTAGCGCGGGGCGCTTGGGTTGCCCATGTGCTTATCTCACACAAGGTCAGCTTTGTGTGCGGACGTGGGCTCCTCTCTGCCCCTCCACCAGCACCCCAGGTGGACTTCCAGGCCCCCCTCCCACCCCTCCCTGCGTCCTCACCACCTCCCCTCCTCACCCCCTCCCCTCCTCCCTCTCCACATGCCCACCGTCCTACCTCCGAGGAGAGCAGGGATGTTTATTTTGAAAGGGGAGCATCAGGAAATCGATGGTCCGACCCAATGCCGATCTGTTGGCCAGAGCAATTCCTCAACGATTACAGGTTCTTTTCAGGGGTTTTTTCTCTCTCCAAGGAACTACAGTATGCCCTGAGGCGTGATGATACATTGTCAATCATGATTAATGTCGTTTTTTAATAATAACAGTTAAATAACGAACCGTTGGGAATCAAACCTGACGTCCATATGTTCAACACACCACATACCATCACTTTCAAGTCTATAGGTAATTCTCTGGACTAGTGGTCTCAAGTCTATACTGTCTCCTGGTATCTCTAGATTCTGAGTTGGTGACCATGGTACCCTACAGTACATCAAGTACAACTTTAGCGACTTTCGATAACTTAACGGACTTCACCTCTCATTCACTCACGCTCGCCTTACATCTCTGAAACCTTTTCCGTACTCGGTGAAACATGCGTTTGTTTCAAACGGTTTGGCTCCTTCGACTTGAGTTCCTGAATAAACAAAGGGCCATGCGAGTGGTAGAGACAGAGGTGGTTTGCAGAGGTGAAGGTCAGAGAAAAGCTCAGCATTGTGCTTCTTCTCTGAC
>CM042856.1:13243517-13246017 GCA_023658055.1 Thaleichthys pacificus | reverse complement strand
CTGATCCCTCTCTCCTCTCCTCTCCTGCATCACCCTCTCCCTCGTTCTCCTCTCCCCTACTCTCTTCTCCTTGTCTCCCTCTCTGCTCTCTCTCCTCTCTCATGTCTCTCTGCCCTCTCTCCCTCTCCATCTCTCCTCTCCCTCTCCCTCTCCCTCCTCCTGATCCCTCTCCCTCTCTCTCTCTATCCCTCCTCAATATCTCCCTCTCTCTCTCTCTTTTTCTAATTTCTGATCTGAAAATCTGCTGCAGCTCCCTACCTTTTACACAGTCCGACATCACAAGTTAAATGCTGCATTTGTTTTGATAGGTTGGGGTTTGGCATTGTCAGTTTGACAACAACAAACCGGACAAGCGGTTTTCAGGCATTCTCCTCAACAATGCCGCTGACTACGCTCAATTGAAGGCCTGCCGACGCCGGCCGGGAATCACGGCGGAAGGCCGGCGTTCGTGTGCGGCGCGAGACGGCCCACGGAGAACCTCCACGCACCTCCAACACCACGAGGAGGTGAGACCTGGGAGAGAGAGCGGGAGAGCGAGAACGTGGTGGTGTGTGTGTGTGTGTGTGTGTGTGTGTGTGTGTGTGTGTGTGTGCTTGTGGCGGCATCCCTCCGACCAGCAGGCGGTTAGCAGAGTCAGCCGTGTGGAGTGTGACAGAGATGATTGTGCTGGGTGGTTGTTTGGGTTAAGGCTTTAGATGAGGAAATGGGATTAGGATAGACCCCTGCTGGAAGGACACAGGAAGCCAAGGAAGACTGGTCTGATCCCCCACACACACACGTACATACCGACACACACAAACACACACACACACAAACACACACACACAGAGCAGGCCTGTTATCCTACCTGATTGGATTACCCCCTGTTAAATGTGCTATGATAAGGAGGACCACTGCTGGGCTCCTACCTAGGGTGGCAATGGGGGGCCTGGGTAGGGAGGGGAGGGAGGGAGGCGGAGGGAGGGAGGGAGGGAGGGAGGGGGGAGGGAAGGGAGGGAGGGAGGGAGGGAGGGGAGGAAGGGGGAGGAAGGGAGGGAGGGAGGGAGGGGAGGAAGGGGGAGGGAGGGAGGGAGGGAAGGAGGGAAGGAGGGAAGGAGGGAAGGAGGGATGGAGGGAGGGAGGGAGGGCCAGTGTTTTTAGGGTGTCACAGCCTAACCCAGCATAGCACACCACAGTACATCCTAATACAGCATGGTACACCATACTACGCTTTAATACAGCATGGTACACCAAAGTACTTAATACTATAAAGCATGGAAAAGTATGGTACAAGTTCAAGATCATCATGGCCTCAAGACAGGAACCACAGAGAGCTCCTCTGAGCTGTTTTCAGATATGTCAATCTCAGGGAAGTCTCAAACCTGCTAATTGCAGCCACACTTCCAATCAGCCAGTAATTACTGGTATCCTGCCTGCTTTGCCTTCCAGTGGCTGAGCAGCTAATCTGAGCAGGGGTGAAAACAGCTGGGGAACAGTGGCCTATGGCAGACCTGGAGGGAAAGCCTCACTTTCACTGAGTGTGAGTGTGTGTGTGTGTGAGTGTGTGTGTGAGTGTGTGTGTGTGTGTGTGTGTGTCACTCCGTCTGTCTGAAACTCTGTTTATGAAAACGTAGAGTATTTGTGCAGTGTGTGGCCAAACAGCAAATGGAAACTATAGTACAGCAACAGCTTTTTTTTTCGACGACACCAGCGGAAAAAATCTGTGAGCGGACATGTTGGGGTTCTACAGGGGACTGTTTATGCGAGTCGAACGAAACTTCCAGAACTCTCTACTAAACACACAAGCTCCCTGAACCGTCAGATGACTCTCATTCGTGATTAATTCACTTTTTATCCGTTTGCTGCCGTATCGTGAGGTTCTTCTCCAACCCCAGGTGATGGCGGGTCTGAAAAGGGTCCTGATTCCATAATTGCTTTTAGATTACATCCAACAGGAGCTTGTCATTACTCTCATCATTATTCCAGTTCACCAGTTCTCCACCACGTCGAATCTTCAGACATTTACCCGCAATACATTTTCCTCAGGCTCACTATCTAGGAGGGTTATTTCGTTAAAAAAAAAAGATAAAAAAAAGATAAATAAATAACTTTCAACGAGTTTCGTTACCAGTTCGCTAACCTTTTTCCAAGCTGACCCAGAACACAACACTACACAGTAGTGTTGGTCTGAGCACCACAACACAGACCAGTTAGACCACGGCCACCTCATGCCTGGGTGACAGCCACTTAAGGAATTAGCCCTTGGTATACAAATCACTGTTAACTAATTAACTAAATTGTTGTTAATGGGCAGTGTGCACAGAGGGCATCATGTGCTAATGGCCCAATGGGGTGCTGCCGTTTAAATGGCCGCTGCTGCCTCGGCAACCTCACCAGCAATTCATTAAAAGTGGGGGGGGGGGGTGGATTCCGGGGGAGGGGGGGGGTAGGGTTGAGGGGGTGAGGGTCTAGATTCATAACTGTAACTCTGGATGAAGACATTAATCCTTAGAAGTCCGTG